>JAZHYW010003733.1:0-279219 GCA_037355805.1 Ixodes ricinus | reverse complement strand
ACACCGTCGCCACTGCATCATTCTCCATGGCCTCTGCTCGTCCGTGCGTCGTTCGTCCGTGCGTCGTTCGTCCGTGCCGTGCGTGCCGTCCGTCTGTGCTTTCTGCTGCATCATGTTCGTGCGACGCTTTGCATCAATCAAGGTGACGCATGACCGCCCGCGTGCTTGCATGCTCATCGTGAATTTGTGGAGCCGATCGGTTGAGTTCCTCGCGCTGTTGTTTCCGCCGGGCAGTCGTGCTGCAGTTGATCGTATGTGCATCTTGATTTTCGATGAGATTGTTTTAAAAAAGGACTTCACTCACGACCCTGCACACGACATTGTCCATGGATTTACAGATGACGGTGTTGAACGAATCTCTAACATTCCAGATATAGCCTTGGATGTTGCGCTCTCTGGAATTTCCAGGAGGTGGGGTGGACTTAGCCCCTTACATACACTGTTTGGCACTCTCCAACAACGTCTTCTGTTAAACGCAGTCTCCTCAGTTCTCTCATTCGGGAGCTTAAGACTGTTGGCTTCACAGTAAAGGCTGTGGTCTGTGATTAGGGGTCGTCAAACGTAAGCTTGGCCAACCAACGGTGTGTGTGTTGATAAGCCATTTCTTGAAGTTGAGAGCGATTATGTTTACTCTATCTTTGATGTTCCGCACCTCCCCAAAACAACCTAGAGCAATCTCCAAGCGCACAAACTTTTCATTGGAAATTAGGTCATTGAGTGGTCCCATATTGTTGAACTTTATCGTCCTACCCATGAGAAGAGCTTGCAATTGGCTCCGAAACTTACTGAGAGACACATTTTTCAAAAACCTTTCAGTAACATGGAAGTAAATGGTGCCGCACAGGTATGCGCTCTCTCAAGATGCATGCGAAAACCCAGTGCACAATGCTGGTGACTGTAAGGGGCCTATAGTGCGGAAAATAGCGCCGATCTCCTCCTTTCTTTGGCACAAGCACAATCTTTCCTGGACTCCAGTTTCTAGGTACAGGCTTTCTTCCGATGAGGATGTCGGTGAATATCTGTCAGGTGTTCTCTTGAACTCTTCTGTAGTGTTTTGAGGACACATGCTGGTATCTCGTCTAAGCCTGGAGCCGTACTGCTTTTGATGTGGGCCAGAGTACGTACAATTGACACCAGGCCAATTTTATTGTCGGGTTTCGCGAGAGTACATTCCGTGCTGCTCTCTTTGGTGATAGTTTAGCGCGTCGCCGTTTCGTGTGGTGCGAACACCTCCATCGAATGTTCTGTGAGAAACTGGTCAAGCTCGTCCACCTAAAATCCTGTGCATTCGTCTATGACGACTGGAGTTTGATCCCTGCCGTCCAGGGTTCTCCGGTATTTCCAAAATTTCCTGGGCGCGTCTTTCCCCTTGACCATATTTACCTAATTTTATCTCTGTCGGCAGCAGCAAGCTTTTCTTGTAGCAGTTGTTTGGTGGCGTTCTTTTGTTCCTGGTACATTTTCCACTTTACTGCAATCTCGTGGCTGGACCCCGTGTGGAGTGCGAAACGGTGCTGCCGATTCACCTCTTTTCCCAATTGGATTGCAGCCTGGATTTCTCCATCCCACCATCGCTTCCGTCGCCTTCGTCCACCATGACTCTTTGTTGAATCCTGTCTTACCAGTTGTTTTTGTGTAGTATCTACGTATTCCACGTACCCTGATACGTTCTTCCTCTTTTCGCTCTTTCAAACATTTCACCTGCCGCAGCCGCGTGGGAAAGACACGGCCAACTTCTGTCCTGCAGCTTGTTTCAATCTTTATTCCACACTCCTTTACACAGCTGCAGAGTAATTCTGTTGTGATCACTGCCTAGACCAGGGGTAAACAACATACGGCCCGCGCGCTTCTTTAGCGGCCCACGGCCGGCTCAGTGCAGAAAGTTGCTTATATGCCATTCAATCCACCGAGCGCCCGCTCCGCTTGGCAAGCAGCAGTGAAACTCTCTGACCTACTTTTCTCAGTCTTCGGCGAAGGAACTACGATTTCCGAGTTGAAATTTTCCCTCTCCACTGACGCCGCAAATAATCATAAAACAGCGTTTGCAGCCGTCCCTGTCCATGGTGGGGTTCTGTCTCATCATGTCTGTACATGAAACAAGAAAACTTCTTGCTTTCTCTCAACAGATTTCCTTCCCTCTTTCACCACGGAAGCAATCAACCTCTCCCTTCCTCTTGCGATAGTTAGGGGGAGAAAATGGGCTATATGATGTGCACCCCTGGTCTAAGCAGTGATCACAATAGAATAACTCTGCAGCTGTGCAAAGGAGTGTGGAATAAAGAGGGAAACAAGGCTTGGTGGCGCAAGCTACCACACGTTACAAAGGGTATAACCATTAACATCCATCCATACATACATCCACATGACAGTACCAGTTTAATTCAGAAGGAAAAAATACCAGATGGGTTCCTGCGTTCGTTGAAACAATCTTTTCTTCTTAATATAAGTGCCCTTCCAAGGAACAAAAAATCGACCCGAAGGGCCGGAATTTCAATCACAAGTGGACATACAGATACTTTTTTATTGAGAATGCATCGAAGTACATCTGCCTTGTGTGTCGCGAGTCCCTATTCATGCCTAAAGCAGTCTTGGGCAGTAACTAGTTACTAGCAACGCGTTACCGGTAACTAGTTACTTTTTCCGGTAACTTTTACCTGTAACGCGTTACTCTTTATACTGGTAACTTGTAACTGTAGCACTGTTACTTTTTTTATTGAGTAACTGTAACTGTTTACGCCGTTACAGTTACTTTTTTTACTATATAAATTAGAACCCACTGCCGCGGACATAGAGAAATTAACATCTCGAAGAAGAAGCGTAGCCACGCATTAAACAAACACAAAATTGCCTGGTTTAGCCCACGACGGAGAACGGACGACGGACGAGTCAGCACGAAACCGGGGGATAAAGGAAGCGACGCCCTCGGTGGTAGGGGCGGCAAACAATGTTTGTTTCACCGACTTTGGCTCACTCTTCTCTCGTGGGGACCATCTGCGGGTGTCGGTGGCCGTGCAATGTCTCCGAGTGTTCCGCCTGGGCTGTGTTTGGGATATGTCCGTGCTGTCGTTTTTACACCCAGCGGTACGCCGCTTCCTCATCCCTATTAGTTTTCAAGGAAGCCGTCCCCATATTGTGCAGAAAACCCGCCCTTGTTTAACATATTCATTCTCTTCGGAGCCGCTCGAGTGAACACGACTTCCACAGTTGGGGTTTCGGACATAGACGCCGCGGTGGTCGTGGTAGAGTCGTAAAGCACCAGAAGCTAATTCTCTTCTTTCTCCCTTTATTCTTTGGAAGCTGTTTTGACCTGCTATGTTTAGGCCTGCTTCCGAGTATATCCCATAAGGTGATTATGTGACCAACTCTGTCCTCATTCATTTCGGAGTGAAAAATAAACCAAAACGTTCACTAACGCGGGCCAATTACAATTTTAGAAAACGGTTGATTCTAAGTTATAACAACAATTGCAAATAAATTATGCACATCAAAATGCTGAAAAGGCGAATGACGCAAAAAGAAACACCCTTCGGGTTTTAATTTTTCGAATTTTTCAGTTTACCTTTCTTCTCACTATATTATAACAAATAAAAATACAATATTGTTTCGGTTTATGCTTTCTTGTGTCCAATTTATGTACTGTAACGAGAAATTAACGGCGTTACTGTTTTCGCAGTAACTGTAACTGTAACACGTTACTTTTTGAAACCGGTAACTGTAACTGTAACAGAGTTACTTTTTTCCCCGAGGTAACTGTAACTGTAACATTGTTACTTTTTACTGGTAACGTGCGCATGACTGGCCTAAAGAGTACAACGTCCGTCGCCACTACGACCGCAGACCGCAACCAAAATGTGCAACACGTCACGTTAGGTGCGGCCCGCATAGCTTTCAATAAACGTAATTTTGGTCCGCCTAATGTTTTAGTTGTGCACCCATGGCCTAGACTCTTCTCCTCCGCTTCGCCAATTTGGACGCGTACCAGGTATCGCCCAAGATGATGTGAGACCATTGCGTAGTCAATGCAAGATCTGCTGTCGCGTGCCTTCCATGTATATTGGTTTTCACAATCGGAACGTAGTTTGATCACTTTTAAGTTTAACTCTTCCGCCATTTTTTGTAGCAGGCGCCCGTTGTCGTCCTCCCGCCTATCATATTCGTGCAGATGTCCATTAAAGTCTCTTATGTTTAGCAAATCTTTTCCGGTAGCCATTGTTCGTGTGTCGTTAGCCTTACACCCCTTAGATTGACGGTTCTCCTCACGGTGCGCGCTTCCCACCGAGAGGTACAAAACACACACTGCCGCAGGGATAGATAAGTTCCTCAGTTAACCGCATGTGTTCCTTGCACCCCTGGAGCTCTCTTTGCCAGTCTGACCCACTGCGCCAAAAGGCCCCCACTCCGCCTCCACGTCGCTGTCCTTCCACATGATTGCATCCTGCCCAGCGCCAATTGGGGTGTGCAAAAGGCTCCTCAAAGTCTCTCATATGAGTTTCCGTCACTCCGAACACCAACACACTTCCAGCTTCCATCCCTTGGAAGAGTTCTTGCCACTTCTGCTCTCTACGCGCTCCTTGTAGATTTAAGGACACCGCTGTGACCGTCGCCTGCCGTTGGCACTTCCGTTTTTTCTTCTACCTCTATCTTTTGCGCCGGATATTGCTGAAGGAACGTGCTGCGGCGCTGTCTGCCTGGAGAACCTCTAGTTCTCCAGCTCTAGCTTCATCCGCTGCTGCCTGGCCCTTTGTGGCGTCATGTTGTAAAAATGAAGCGGAGGCGGCAGGAGTGGTGGGTGCAATGGAGACGCAAGTCTCACAGGCATTCCCTGTGGCAGAGGCAATGTAGAAGAAACTGCCATACCCGAAACGTATTGTTGCACCCCGACCGTGTGTTTCTGTGGGTCGCCGATTTGTTCCCTAGCCACGGGCGACCACATATAGCTCGTGAGTGAGGTCCGCAGTTGGGGCTTGGACTCTCCAATAGTCGTTGGGAAGCACTGGGGTCTCAAACTAGATCAGGGGTCTCAAACAAGCGGCTTGCGGGCCGCATGCGGCCCGCGATTCGCTGGGACACGGCCCGCGGGCAACCGGCTACGAGTCCCGGTTCCCATGTCTCGGGAGCTAGAAATGGCATGGGCTATAGTGATCTCATCTCGCCGATTCATTTTCGCTCGAAAAGTAGCTCTGCCCTTTTAAAGGACACATGCAAAGAAAAAAATCATTTTTTTTAAATAGCCTAGATGGAAAAAGTATGTTATAAAACGAATTTACAAAGAAGAAAGAAAATTTTTAGAGCTATATTTACGGCGCAAAACGAATTTGTAGTTGGCGCCCGCGGGAGCCGCCGCTGGTCACGTGGTAGACCTGTGCGTCGCCGCCGCCGCACGCTGAGCGTTTTGCGCCGCCGCTTCAACGCGTTTCTCCACGCCGCCGTCGCCGGCGCCGCACAAGTTCGTCTGCTTCGGGGCGCCGCCGCCGCCATCTGACCGGCGCACAGGTCTATCACGTCTGCTTGCGCTTTTTCAAAAGCTTCATTTGGGCTCTAAAAGTTACTTATCAATCTTTGTTTTTGTTGCCCTTCAGACGAAGATGAATGAGTAACTTTTCGAGACCTTAGGAAGCTTCCGAAAGAGCCTAAGTACCACTAGACAAATAGGGGCCAGTCACGTGATAAATATGGGCCATTTTTCCGCGGCGCCCGTGGCCGCCAACTACAAATTCGTATAGCGCCGTAAATATAGCTCTAAAAAATTTATTTTTCGTTGTAAATTCGTTTCATGACTTCCTTTTCCCGACCCGGCTGTTTAAAAAAAAAGATTATTTTCTTTTCATGTGTCCTTTAACGTATTCTTATAGTTTATACCTAATCTATGTTCATTTGCCCTTCGTATCGCTTTCTTCTTTCTTTTTTTAGAGCGCAGCTCTTAGGCGCCCGTTTCCGCTTGAGCGACGTCGGCGTCGCCATCGCCGTCGCCGTCGGCGTAACCCTGATGTCACGTGACCCTGGTGACGTCACGTGATCCTCACGTGAGGTCACGTGACCCCCATGAGGTCACGTGACCCCCATGAGTCACGTTACCCCGATGACGTCACGTGACCCCGTGAGGTCACGTGACCCCGGTGACGTCACGTGAACCCCTTCGAGGGCACGTGACCCCCGTGAGGTCACTTGCCCCGGCGACGTCCCGTGACCCCCGTGAGGTCACGAGGGTCACGTGACCTCACGGTTACGCCGACAGCGACGGCGACGCTGACGCCGCTCGGAGGGGCAGTAGCTGGCAGGATAAGGAGGTGAGGAGAAGGGAGGAGGGGTATAGGCTCCCCTAGGTACCCTTCCCTCCTCCTCCTCAAGAGCTGCGCTCTAATTCGGTGTTACAAGAAGTTGTAATTGGCTTTTATTTTTTTTTCTAGCTTTTTGTAATGTAGAACAATTTTGCTATCTGGCTGCAAGCGAGAGCTCTTCGTTGAAGGATGCATCTCGGCTGCGCGAAACCTCCACCAGCAGGAGCAACTGCCAAAGATAAAGCTACGAGCTAGGGAGTCTCGTCTTAAAAAATATACCAATAAAACACAAATATGTGTTCAGAGTGTTATAATAAAAATCGTCAGGGAAGCAAAAGCTATCAAATTAACTGACTGTTTTTGTAAAGACGTGTTGAGCTTAGTTAACTCCTTAGTGAATTGAACAACGTGAACGACAGTGTACTTGCTGTCTTGTCCTATTAAAAATACCTTAAAACCTTTTAGGGCGCAGCTCTTTTGCGCCCGTTTCCGGCTTGAGCGGCGTCGGCGTCACCGTCGCCGTCGGCGTAACCGTTAGATCACGTGACCCCCAGGTCACCTGACCTCCGCCCCCGAGGTCACGTGGTCCCCCGAGGTCACGTGACCTCCAGGTCACGTGACTCCCCTGGTCACGTGACCCCCTTCCCGATATCACGTGACTCCCCCATGGGTCACGTGACCCCCCCCTCCCGATATCACGTGACCCCCCCAGGGGTCACGTGACCCCCGTGCCTTCCCCTCCTCCTCAAGAGATGTGCTCTAATTCGGCGTTACAAGGAGTTGTAAACGTCTTTCATTTTTTAACCCCCCCCTTTCACCCCCGGCGTTTTTTACGTTGCCCCTCAACCCTTCCGGTGTTTGCTATCAATCTGGCCTCCCACACCCAAATGAGTTTAAAGTCACTGGTGTAGATCTTGCGTGTGGGGGTGGTAGGGGACAGGCTGTACTTGGACGACACTAAGCGCACGTGTCTGTTCGTGTTCCGCTTGGTTTTCTCCGCCTATTACTATATCTACTATACCTTGGGACCAGACAAGTGCACGCTACCCAAGAAATGTAACTAAATACCGTTACTCGTTACTCGCTCAAAAAGTAACTAAATACGTTACTCGTCACTGATTCTCAAAAGGAATGCGTGAGTTATCTCAAAAGTAACGGCTTACTTTTCACGCTACTTTGACGACCAAATGCAAACTGTTTTTGTTTCATGGTTTATTCTTTTCTTTTAGTAGTCTTCGCACTAAAGCAGTAGCTGCCTCTCGAAGTTTCCATTAGCTATGTTTCCCCGCTTCCTTGAAAATACATCGGCGACGCTGAAGAGTCGTTCTACCGACGCGCTCGAAGGAACGGCAGTATCGTGCTTCAGGAAGAGCTGGTGAATCTTCGGGAACTGCGACTTCATTGAGGACAGCGGGTAATGGGTTTTGTGCCTTCCCGTGCTCTCAACCTTCGGGTTTACATTCGGACAGTACCCGGTTCTAGAAGGTTCAACCCACGAACCTTGTTGTGTTAGCTGGGTGATGGATATTCCGAGCTGTGGAGTTCAGTACAGCAACGTTTGTCGCTGGACACGTCAGTGGAACTGTTCAACTGACGTGTTCAGCGATATACGTTGCTGTACTGTCATATTGTTTAGTTGTTTATCGAGTTGCCCACCTACCGTTCTCGCAATAGACGCATACTAAGGTTAGAATTAAAAAAGGCCGCTTAAGCGGTGTTGTACACGTTACTCCTCAAAAGTAACGAGGTACCGTTACTCGTTACTTGGCCTTAAAAGTATCTAAATACTTTACTCCTTACTTTTCTAGAAAACTAACTAAATATGTAACTTGTTACCGAAAATGTTAACTAGGTAGAAGTAACTCGTTACTTGTAACGCGTTACGTGCATGTCTGCTTGGGACCCATCTGTGCGTCCCCTGTTTTGATTTTTTTTCGGTTCCTTAAAAAACGACTTGCTACTGCCCCCACAATCTCAGGCACGACTGTCACTCTTTTTCTGGTAGTGCAGTCTATCGTTTTCTATGGCTATTTCTTTCATGCCATGGAAGAGGTCAATGAACTTTGCTCTGATCTCCTTGCATAGTCGCTTCAGCTTGGCGTTAGGAAGCCTGGTGGCGGCCTTGTAACCCTTTTTCTCTGCTGCCAATCTCTGGGACGGAGCAGATAGCTGGTGCCGACTTTCATTTCGACCACCTCGTCTTTAGGCGTTCTACAGTTGAATCGGGATTTTCACCTTGGAGGATGTCATTGACGCCTATGTGAAATATATACATTCGGGGAACCCTTCGTGCCTGTTACTCATATGTGTCGATGAGTTGATGGATAACTTCGACCGTAGCTTTTTTGTTCAGTAGAATCTCAAGCCTCTTTAGGTCACGGACCTCATCGTGTAACGTTGTCGCAATGCGTGCCACATTGCTATCTCCAGTGAAGATAATCTTTCGCGTGACTCCGTGGGGGGTCGGACTTCGGCTCCAGGTTTCCCTTTACGGTTGCGTTCTCCCGAAATCTTCACGCGTGTGTGTTGGTCTTGTATGGTGACGTCTACTGCCCGATTGGTCGGGGTTGTGTCTCCTTTTGGGGGCTTCTGCGATGTTTAAGCTACCACAGGCTTGATATTTGTGACTCTGCGCCGTTCGCTGAGCATTCCTGCTTTGTGCCAGCTCTTCCATCTCCTGTGTTGTATTTTCTATGTTTTGACGCACGTTTGTGGGTTCATTGTCCTTGTGTATCTCCAGTTGATGACTCCCTTCTATCAATGAGGTTTCTAGTAACTTTGACGTTGTATGATAGCAATTTTCGGGCCGTGTTGGAATGTGTTTGGCAGTAGGCCTTGTGTCTGGCCCATTCGCTGCGTGTTCAAGTGTACTCTTTTCATGTGTCTTGGTGGTACCCCCTAGTTTTTTGGGGGAGTTCTCTGATGACGCCACACGCAGGTGGTTTAGCTGATCAGTCAACAGTCTTTTGAGCCTTGTCTCTAGCCTTTCACAGCGTGATATCAAACCCAGCAGTGTCCTTCGATCACCTACCCTCTCTCGCCATTTCTTCTCGGATCTTTCAAAAGGCAGTGCCATTCGAACCATATTTTTCCTGTCTGTGTCCACTTGGTGTAGTCGCTCAGTGATCTGTGTCACCTGTAATTTAAGTTCTTTAAATTTGTCCTGTTGAGATCTCTACGTATAGTCTAGTGAGGTCCGCGAAGTGCAGTTATAGAAGGCAGCCCTTATCTTTGTTCACTCCATATCACCTTGCGGGGTGTCTGGTAATGTCACGCAGCAATCAATTACTTCCTGGTTTCGCTCCTCTGCAACAATCTCACTGAAAGGCGCACTGTCCTGGTTGATGTTCTCAGGTGACTTAGCCTTCTGACCAGCGACCGGGCAGGTTGTGGCTGGCAAACCCTGTCCTGTGATTTGGCTATCTGGCGTAGCCTGGGTCAGTGCATCAGACGACAACCGTGTGGTTAGGTGATGTTGGTCCTGGTACTCCTGGACATCAGACGTGGTCGCTGTCCTTGAGAGCTCCTCAGCGCAGTCAACATATTCTTCCGTGACAGGACTGATCGCTTTCAGGAGAATTATGTTGGCTTCGGAACAAACTTTTCTTCATTCTCCGGCACGGTGTTGACCAGTTGCTGGGTATCTGGTGGTAGATCTGGCTGCAGATCTGTGAAAGCCTCTGGTAGCCTGCAAGCTTTCTAAAAGCTCGTTTTTGTTGCCGGAGGTAGAAAGTTTTCAGATCCTGAACCTTTATCGCCGCCGTAAGGTTGATCCGCCACGTGGCGTGAAAACCTAGAACTATGCCATTGTGTCCCGGAAACCTGCCCATCCTTTCATTATATTTCTTGTTTTGTTGCCAATTTGAGTCTCTATCTTTGGTTCTGCGCTTGCTTCCTGTTCATTGTTTGGTCGTTTCCGTTTCAAGTTTGCGATCGGTTCAACTTTGCGCTGGAGTGCGCGGTTTACTATTCACGTAAAATATTACAGCAATTGATCCTAGGTTCAACCCCCAACCACGCCCCTTTCGATCTGAATGAGCATCGTACCGGCGCTCGGTGGTGTATCACTACTGCGTGGTACACGTTAAAAACCCCAGGCTAGCGGTTGTACTGCACTGGCTAAATTGCTCATCTACAGCGAATGACTCGTCGCAACTTTGAAATGGCTGACCAGCTACACGCTGTATAAATATCCACACAACCCCAACATTATAGCGACAATTTTGCGCAAAAGTTTTAAGATGTATTTGAGATAATGAGTACAAGATACTGAGAAACGTAATTAAGATATAGTAGCAAATACTCACGATCAAAAGTATGGGCATTATATACCAAATTACTTCCCAAAGTCATTCAAATAGAGCAGTGGTCTCAAACTCATTTGAGTGTGGGGGCCGGATACCCAACACCTTAAATGACGAGGGCCAACATAAGACGCGGGGAGGGGGGGTAGACCTCGTGTTTTATGTTTTTTGTAAACTCAAAGTATTGCCAGTGACATCTTTAGATTTGATTTGCTTATAAGACTACTTTGAGCCTAGACCTTATGTGATAAGAATAAAAATGACACCACTCCGCCAACGTGCTGGCATTTTTAATTGACAAGCTCAACATGTCTCTAAAAAACAATCAGATAATATGACAGTTTTTCTTTTGCCGACGATTTTTACTACAACAGTCGAACATAAACTTGTCTTTTAATGGTGATATATTTTTGAAGGCAAGAATTCCGAGCTCGTAGCTTTATCTTTGACAGTTACTCTTGCTGATCGTGAGTTCGCGCAGCCGAAATGCATTTTTAGCGAATAGCTTGCGCTTGCAGCCTAGTACCCGAGTTATTGTAGGTTACAAAAAGCTGGGAAGCAAAATATAAAGCGAAACAAAGGGCAAATGAACACAAATAGGTATAAACTATATGAATACGTTAAAAGAGCATGGCTGCTTTTCGAGCAAAAATGAATCGGCGATATGCGATCACGACGGCGCATGCCATTTCTAGCGCTCGAAACATTGGGACCGGGACTCGTAGCCGGTTGCCTGCGGGCCACGTCCCAGCCAGTCGCGGGCCGCATGCGGCCCGCGGGCCGCGTGTTTGAGACCCCTGAAATAGAGTATCTTGAGTAGAGTGTTTCATATAGGCACATGTCCGCTTTGCAATCTAACTAACAAATACGATGGCACTCCTTTTCAATTTGACCTATGGGCGTTATGTGAATAGTGTAACCAATTACATATGACTCTTAAAGGGACCCTGACACCCCCAAAGATTGCTTTTTATTTTTTGCCAGGCGATTCATTATAGTGTCAGTAGACAACTCAATCAATATTTTACTACAGCGTCACGTATACTTTTATTAAATCAAAAACCGCAACTGCTCGAAACCGAAAACGAACCTGAACTGAGGAGGAAGAAAAATATAAAGGAGAAAGTTACCGGGAATCACGTAACTCTGTAGCATTTTTTTTGTCAATGTTTTTGCAACGTTTTAGAAGCCACAGATTATGAGTGTCTTATTTTCACTCAATATTAGTATTGAATGTGTGCCTTCGATGACCCACGACTTTGATTATCTTTGGCGGTTGTGTCTAAACCAAAGAAAACGGCTCGTGACCACGGAAAATAGAGTGAGCGCGACTCACAACGACCAGTTCTCGATAGGCGGTTTTCGGGCAAAAAAAAACGAATTTCGAGCCTTAAAATCGCGTTCTGGGTAGTTGGGCTCTCGTATATCATCTACAAATAAAAACCTTGGTGAGCATAAATACCCTGTAAGTGTCCCTTTCACACTAAGAAACATAAGGCTATATCAAATGTTTTTATTTGCTAGTTTTTTGCTTGTTTTTTTTTCGCAAGACATCACAGTCGAATTTCAATCTGTGACGTTATACAAATAGCTTGGTGTACACGTTACCTTTAACGTGTAAGGGAAATCTCACACTGATCACAATATTCTTGACGCTAATTCTGTGACAGCATACCTAAAGCTGTAATTACATTTCTTTAAGACACTAGTTGGATCGAAGCCAGAGTGTGCCGCAACACTCTGAGGCCACGGCCACGCAACGCTTGTGACTAATCTTGAAGTTGGGCAAGAACGAGGCGTGCGTTTCGTATCCTGTGTAACTGCCATCAAAAACCCTGCTGCCACATCTTCAAAAACTACTTCCCTTGGTTCCTTGTCCCCTATGTAAAACGTATACCATTTTAACGCTATCAATAAAAAACAAAATTTAATCTTTAGCTATTCATAAATTGTTCACACGTCGATCACCATTTCAAAATTAGACTACCTCATTGTAATTTGTTAGCTTGCGTCGACTCCTTAATGCCAACAACATCATCTTGATGAAACCGCCTTCCAGCATATTGTAGTAGATGTATTTTCCAATATTGTCATAAGACAGATTAACAATCAGCTCAGTATATTGAGGGAGGTATCATTTCCTAACAAGTTTCATTTTTCTGCAGTATTTTTATTTTGTGAATGTTTACGTCCTCCACCTTAGTGCTGCTCTCTGGGCCCTAAGCCTAAAATAATAAACAACTTAATAAACAACGTGTATTTGTTCTTGATTACTTCTTTTTCAAAAACGTCCAGAAGCTTTAGAAGAACCATGATTAGGTTGCTATTTCTTATTTTTATGCAATTTTTTTTATTCAAGTTGCCTTAGTACAGCAACGAAATATACAGTTATACTATTTCAACAAAGGCATTGAAGCGCCTGTGTTTCATTTAATACCATTAGTTTTAGGGAAAGTAACTGAGTCTATTGTTTTTATTTGCATGCGCTGTCTAAAGAGTCTAAACACCGATAACTTATTGTGTGTTTTTATATCGCTACGAACATTTTAATAATCAATTTTCAAATATCCCTTTAAATTAGAACTACAAAAACCTTGTTTTTCTAATTGCGTATATTGTGCATAACTGTTTCACAACCTTCTTGCTAAATGGACGTGCTCACAAAGTAATATAGCATTTCATATATCATCTCTTTTATTTTGAAATAATACACAACAACATGATTACAGTCCCATTCTTGTCTTAAGGGGAAAAATACAAAGTTTATTACAAATAAAAAGTTTCAGCATATTACACCTAAGGCACTTTTGGTGATGCTCTTATAACGCGACACAGTTCAAGCAGCTCAAAATTGATACAAAGAAATGCACAATAAATGTTCCCTCGTAGCGAAGTAAACTTGGACCACATATACATACAACGCCAAACTTTGTTAGCTATAACACGTTACCGGAATACACTCTTAAAAACAGTCGTCAACGCATGAAACGTGCTCTGAGCATCGGTTGAAAAAAAAGAATTGGCGGCGTGAAACTGTGTTAAGTGTTAAGACTACGTTCTTCTCCTGCAATTCGCTTGTGGCATATGTATCAGACGTTTGAACAGAAATGACTACTTTTACTCATAAAAAACGCGAAGCGTTTAGTGTATCAAATGTTTTAAATGTTCTTTCATACAGGAGCCTTTGACCGCAATTTAGTACGTGTAGCGTAATGGCTCTAGAGTATAAAATAAAAATAATAAATAACATCGTGCTTCAAAAGTGCTGTAGCAGCCTGAAACAGCGGTTTCTTGGTGTGGTGGAAAGCAGTCTGTTAGATTGGGATTACAACTTCGTCTCTGGAACAGAGTTTCTTGAAATGGCTGCTATGTAGGGTAAACTGATGGTACCGCCGCCATTGTGTTATAGCCAACAAAGTACGGCACGGAATGAACTTGTAAAGGATTAAGAAAACACTTTAAAAAAGTGACATATGAAGACACTTGCAAGACGCATATGGGAATTAATGGGGACTAGGATAGATATTGCTTCGGCGAAAAAGAAAACTAGACTAGATTATTACAAACCGGACACAACACAAAGCTATACATGGTTGTAAAAACGAACGCAAAAATGAAATTGATAGCTAAACACAATACAACTTTTAGTTTGGTTTGCTGTGCAAGAGCAGGACATCACTGGTAGCTCAGGTTATTTCTGAGCTACCAGTATAAAAAACACTCCATGTTCAATTGCGAAAGTTGTTGATCTTTCCTGCTTTACAAAGACGAGATAAAAATATATTTATTGGTCTCCTTCGCATCGTTCACTTATATTGTTTTCGTGTAGCCATTTTTTGGCAGACACCACACGTGTGGACTAGTAGCCGTGGATATTTAGTTTGCTTTAGTCCCAAAATGTTGAAAGTTACTCCTGGCATCTAGGGCTGTATACATGCTTACGAATTATTGCTAAGGAAAGTGCCTCAAATCCGTGGCTCTCCGACATATACTCTTCCTAATTCAATAAAATCAGTATGGCATAAAATATTTGTAAGGTAAAAAAAATACATTTTCCGTTCTAGACGCAGTCATGGTACACAAACAGCTTATATTACAGCAAGCGAATGACATGGCACTCCAATGGCCGTTTATGTACAAGATGCGCTACCTAACTTTAAAAGTGCTTTACAACTTCAGTAAGAAAGGCCGCATATTTTGGCACAGTTTCACATCGTGCAGCAACATTCTATTACCTCAAAATGTCTCAAATAATAAAAAAAACACACTCCTTGCTTCTAAAAAATGCAAGGTATCCATGCAGCATCAACTGAAAAGAAAAAACCAGCGGATGCTGCGCACAAATGTAGTGTATCATACAGCATAAATGGCACAGTAACATACGCTCTGCACCGGAGCGATGGCACCACATGCATCAAGGGCACCCGCAACACTGCTCCATGGCGAGCGGGCCACTCTGGACTGCACATGATCCCGCCTTCCGCGTTAGTGTACCGACACCTCATCACGGACATTGCACGACAGACCCCTAGCAAGTACAATCGCAGCACCCACAACATAAGTGGCAGTCCCAGGCACGTCCGATAGGGTATTCGTAAAAGCTTGTGGAGTAAGTCAATAGGGCCATTTCTGGCACTCTAATTGGCGCGTTGTCTTTGAACGTCACATTGCCTGGTTTTTGGTGGGACAGAGAGGAAACGAAGAGGGGGGGGGGGTTGCTGAGGCTTTGGTAAATACGCTTCAGCAATTCACGCGCTAGCATTTAGCCGGTTCGAATATTTAATTACTCGACAGACCATAAGCAAATCTGGAACCGGCTAAGGGCAAGATGAGCCACTGAGGCGTGTTTACTCAGGTCTCCCTCCCCCCCCCCCCCGCCTTCTCCTCTTTTTAGCCCCCGTAAGCCAGGCGATATTACGTCCATAAAACCTAGCCAATCGGAGTGTCAAAATGTACACTATTAACCGATTCCACAAGCGTTTCTGAATGCGCGGCACGGCTAGCCCGAGAGACCTTGAATCTTCCCAACTCCTGTCTGTAATATTCTCCATCAACACGAAACTTGATTTTCAGAAATGAGAAATGATAAGAATGATTGACCTCTACAAAAACGGTTTAAAATTCCCCTTTTTTGTCCTTGTCTTGAAGGGGAATTCCCGTCTGGAGATAGAAGAGATCAGTGACTAAACATACATCCGCCGTAAACATTTCTGTAACATCATTAATCTTCCGATGAATACAAAAGCTCTAAAGTTCTCAGCCAACAAACAGTGTGTAATTGTAGTCAAAACCTAAATTAGAATTCTACTGCTGTAGCGGATGAACAGCTCATCAGAAAGTTCGAAAAGACTGTAATTTTCCCTTACTGTAATTTTTCCTTGGCCAATAAGGAGAAGGTGACTCGAAATCAGATTTGAGTTTCGTGATAATCTCTGCACCCTCTACTGAGTTCCTATTAGAACGAAGGTGCCGTACCACCTGTCCTTTTCACTCAGTATTCGATCAATAAAACGTCACGTGTTCATGGCGAAGCAAGGCACATCCTGGTCTAAGGCTTCAAGTGTTAGCATAGCCCATGATTCAATTAGAGACCTCTACAAAGAATTTGTGAAACTTCATGTTGCTTCGTTGCTTTCTGAAAATAAATTGAATGCATGTCTTTACAAATATCTTGTGATCTTCTGTAAGAAACCAAAGCCTTCTAAGACAGTGCGCCGTACAACGATGTGGACAACGGTAGTCCGCAGATGCTCATATGTTTACAATGACGTAGCGTCAGGCAGAGCACTCGAACGAAGAATTTTAGCAACGAAAAAGCACCGCAATATAAAGATAACGTTATGTGAACAGGTTACACGGGAAACCTTGGATTTAAAGACCAGAACAGCACAAAGCAAGGCAACGGCACACTTCATATATGAGCGTTGTCTTGAATGTGTGTTGAGCGCATCACCTAAGCGACTATATAGCAGTAAACTAATATTAAGAATGTAAGAGGCGCATACGACCTGCAACGGCAGAGAACAAACTTCCTTTGTTTGCAACTAATGAAAAAAAATGTTGGCTTAATTGTCAAGAGAAACAGATGATATAGAGTTTTAGTCAGTGGTCTCTTGGAAGAATAATCCAAATATCGTAATGATAATGATTGGTATAATGATTGCGTGGAAACGGTTTTCGAACAATAGGCGCAGTACGGCGGGATTTAGTGCATCGTACCACAGGCACATCCGTACAAACGTTTATGGTAATGTCGTTTCAGCGACGGTGCAACCTCGTAGGTTGACACCCCATTACTACGCCCATAATCACTGACCAAACTCCACTTGATATTGACAACACGGCAGACATTTAGTCTTTCCATTGATATGTCAGGAGCTCTCGTGCCAGATAGAGATCAAAGCTTCATAATGTGTCCACTCGCAACCAAGTGGCTGAAAGCTCGTTCATTTCATGTTTCGTGTTATGGCGGGCAGCACAGCTGATGAGAGCTTTAGTACTCGCGCGCGCCGTCTACAGCTTCCACGATCGCTTAATGACTGGGTGCAAGATGTCTTCATTTTAGTGACTGCTACCACACTGCGCGGAGCTCACTTACTGCCCGCGCCTTCGCCTTCGGGTTTTTTTCAGTATATTTAGTGTTTTTGTTTGTGTGAACGTTTGGAGAGCCCTGAATGGATGAAACTACCCAAGTAAACATCAACAATTTGCCAGCGCCTGCGCAAAACCAACGGAAAGTCGTCGGAAGTCCATCCGTTAACGCAGAAATGATACAATGTTTTGAACCTCGACAAGGCCAATCGATCACTTCTAGGGCCGTCCGAAATCAAGGACGATAGAAACAATTTTAAGCAGTGATAAAGTGCAGGCGAGCTAGTAATGAATCGACATCTTGTAGACCCTGAGATGGGGAACAATAAAAAAACGGACGAAGACAACAAGATTTTGTTGTCTTCGTCCGCTTTTTTATTATTGTTCCCCATCTCAGGGTCTACAAGTTGTCGATGGAAACAAGACTACTTCGACATCAAAAAGGTAATTCATACTATATGGAATTCATCGCGGATATATTGTCAACAGTAGTTAGCGAGGGTGAAAGAAAAACAATTCGAGTTCCCTTTCAACCATCTCCCTCTTGAGCACACTGAGCACATCCCGACATCACGGATCTGCTCATGCTACAAACGACAATCCTTACGGACGGGCTAAGTGAAGAAGTCAAGCGGAGGGAGTGGAGACAGCGACGCGTCCTTGCCCTTGATGAGCAGGTGGGGCAGCGAACCCATCTGGTGCATGTCCCCGTCCAGGAGCCCATTGGACGTGCCCAGGAGTTCTTCTTGCCGTCGGCGACGCCGTGCGACATCACTGACCGGTGCTGGGTCCCGTCGGGGGATGACGTGGCGCAAGGTCTCGTCTGCGACTGCAGCATCGAGTTCGGGCCCACGCCCTGTGCCGGAGGCAGCATCGGGCTGTAGAAGCTACTGGGGTTGGCCGACATGTTGGAGCCGGTCCCGAACCCGGTTCCGTACGCTGGCCCCGTCGGCAGTGAGGTCTGGAAGCCGAAGTCGTACGGGTTTCCGGAGCCGAACGCCCAGGAGTCCATGGTCGGGTTCAGTGGGAGGCAGCGTCGGAGACGTGGACGGGTAAGGTGATGCTTTCTGCAAGTTCTGCGCTGCTGCTGTTGTTCATTGAGGAATGAAATGAAGGAAAAGGCGGTATTATCTCGGCACTTTTTCGAGGCAGTAAGGCAGTCAAAGCAATGCTTTCCAGGTGCTTGCACAACCCTGAGAGCCTCTCATGACTATGCAGAGTCGCTCACACGTTATTTTAATCACCACAGAAAGTTGTTCTCGATTACGAGCATACTAACATCCGAGTGCACAAAATCAACAATCCGTTTCTAGGCACATGAAAACCTAGTTCCGCTCGTGATCATGCAAGCATGATATGATGAAATAACACATGGTTATAAAGAACTTAATTTCGCTTCCAATGCGACTGCGGTTTGAACCGCTGTCGCATTGAAGCGTTGCTTTTTGAGAAATATTAAACGCGCGATTGCACCAAGTTATTTGTTATATAATATTTTTTAACTTTTGTGGGCTTTGAAATTTGTTATGTCTATTTTTATGCATATTTCAATACATTTTCTTGCGTGTCAAAATTCTACTTTACACGCAGTCTAATAGCACATATATCAATTTTAGCCGAGGTTGTTTTAAACCAACGTTTTCACAAATACTTTAAATTGCTGCATAAGGGAGCGTACTGTCTTCTTTATTAATGTATACGCGTATATAAAGAGATAAAAAAGCTTTTTGGAAACAAAAAAGCATTTACCTTTTTAAAACACCCTATCATGAAAACAAACGTGCAGGCCAATGAGTACGATACGTAAACTAATATGCATTCATTGGCACTTGCGTAGCAACACGTGAATTCTGCCGTTCCAATCCTGTCAGTGAGTGTGACAAACGGAATGAGAACGGCAGGGAGGTCTTTCAGTTGGCCCACTTCCAGCGCGGGCTTCCCACCTCCGAAAACGCCTCGGCGTCCTGTGAGCCTCATACCGAGCGCTAGCAGCCGAAGCACGACCGAAGGCAACCAGCTCTATGTTGGAGGCCAGGCAGCGCGACAGACGAGACGCCCTGCTGTTCTCGTCAGTGACTATGGAGCGCGAGTATCTGATAGCATCATAGCATCAAATTTTGCCAGATCGCCGCGAGAACGCGGCCGCCGAAATTGCAAAAATTTTGCAGCTGCGAGGACACCGGAGCACACCTGTACGCTCGAGAGCCACGTGACTCGGCACCCCGCCGCAGCGAGACGCCAGTCACGCGGTTCTCCCGATCCGTCTGCCACACCAACTGTCCGTTTCGGCGGCCGCTCCTCGCCGTTCTGCAAAGGCTTTGTGCGCTGACGTCCAGGGTATGGCACGATCGAAGGAAATGAGCTCATGTTGGATGCGCTGTGCTACCAGATCGTCGACGCTCCAAATGTTCTCGACAGGGCACTCTATGGCTCCGATCGTCGAGCACTGCCGAGCTTGGTCCGAGGATAGACGCGGCTCAAGGACAAGCATTATCAGTTGCAACTTGCAAGCCTGCCGAAGCTACGTTCACGCGGACGCTGCACGAGTTTGCACGCGCGAAGAAGCCGTTGGGTTCACTCTACACCGTGGTCGGGACCTACGTTAGAAGATCCAAGTTAGGGCTCTCTGCTTGCAGTTGTTGATAGAGTATTATATTTATCGGGCCAGCATACACACCGAAATCCGGCGACAGATTCCGAGCCAGGTCGGCGTCGTATCGAGACAACCTACCCGTCTGCAGGAAGTTGGTTTTCCTAGGGGTTCACGCTTCCTCCATTTCGCGCGTCGGTTCTGGAACCACACCTGCCGGGACAAGGGTGAAAGATGGAACGCGTCTCAAGCGCACAAAGCACATACAGCACATACACGGCCAAATAACATGCGATGCGACGGTTTGCTAGCAAGCACCACTGGCAGTGGCCAGGCTAACGTCCACAGCCGTAAATAAAGCCTCATTTCCTTGCTGGCGACCGCCTGCTTCAGGCCTGGACCGGAAGGGGTTACTTTTAAAAGCCACAGAATCAAAAGTGTTCATTAATATAACGATATTGAATCATGCAGCAGCTCGTAATAACTGATAATAATAAAAGTGCCAGGGTCAAGGGGCTAGAAGAAGAAACGTTTGTTCTACGTGTTCGCTGTCTCGACCTTGGCAATGTCATTCTTTTAGCCACGCCATAGCAATGGCACATGATACCAACTTGCGGTCGAGTATCACTGCTGCGCGATGCACGCTTCAAGAGCCCTGGCTAGTAGTCGTACTGCATCGGCTAAATGTCTCATTCACAGCTTGAACTATGCTCCCGTACTACTGCAGAACAAACTACCGTTGTCTAAACAACCAGCAACTAATGTTAAGCGACTAGCCCAAGTGTATACCTACTATTCTACAGTTATCTCTGTTATGTACACTCGCAGCATCTTTGCGTTCAATTATTACGTAAACGGTATCGCCTTTATCTTTTTTCTTGAGGCCACGAGCGGGCGTTCTAGAGATTAAAAAAAAACAGCATATGAAAGCGTATGGATATCTGTACCGGTCATTCCCTCACCTGCACCCTAGATTCGCTGAGGTTCAGCCGAAGTGCCAGGTCTTCCCTGGCGAAGACGTCGGGGTACGGTGCTCTCTGGAACGCCCTCTCCAACTCGTCCAACTGGAAGGCCGTGAACGTTGTCCTGTGCGAGTTAACAGCGCCTTTCGGACAACATGCTCTGAACGAACCAATGGGCTTGTACATTGTGGTGCCGCTTTTCTCGTTGCCAGACCTGCCCTCCGCCATGAAAAGACCGCAGTCCCAATGCTCGTACATCATACAAAATATATGGTGTTCGCTGACAAACATCATGACATGGTCATCTGCGGGCACGTCTGAAGCATGTTTCTTTATGCCCATATTCCACTAGAGCGACAGACAGGAAACAAAAGACAGCGACAAGCCTCAAACCGGAGTCTTTCGCGGATTTGAGAGGCTTTGCAGAATAAAGAAGGCTATGCTCAAACACAGGCATCATGCACGCGAGGGGTATCTTTGGCAGGCTTGCAGTCACTCGTGCTTACTTCACGAGCACTGAACGACTCACGCCTACCTAATATACCATCGCGAGCATGCTGCATGGGTTCGAGGCTTGTCGAGTCTTTTGTTTCTGTCTGTCGCTCTAGTGGAGCACGTGCATTAGCGTGTCTGCTTCATACATCGTTCGAATATTTTTGCAGACCGTTTTTGCGTTACCAACATAAGACAGACCCGTCATACAAGGAACGCTTTAGGCAGTGTTCTGCAAACCGCCTTTTGTATGATACATTAGCAGTCTGACCGTGGCTTTAATGACCAGGAAAGTCGACCGCCGCCATCTTCGTTTAATAAACTGTACTTTGTTTTAGGTTCCTTTTTGATACACGGCCAGGCTCACGGACGCGGTGTCAAAGCGAAATTGAAGAGCATCCATTCCCGACAAAACTTTTACTTTGGCACAGACAAGAATAATATCTGAAGCAGATATTGAGGGAAGTAAAAGAAAGAGAACGGACAAGAACAAACTTCCAAGTAGCAACAACATTTATTGCGCCAGTATAATATGCATGCTTTGAATTATATAGGTAGTGGTGCCAGTTGGAAACCTGTGTACGTTCTTCGCCCTTTTTGTTATCTTCTTTATGTCTGAAAGAAATTGTCGGCACTCCCGTCTTGGCTTTAAGAACGGAAGGTTAAATTTGTTCAAAGTTGCTTCAGAGCAGAACCACTTACGTCCCTCCGTTGTGGAGACGCGATTTCGTAGATTCACTAAGACTGCTAGCCGTGGTGTCTTACGCATACATCTCAGTTGTAATTGGCGACGAGGTGTTTCAGGTGGCACCACGTCGCGGGCGCTCTCCTTTGACGGAACGGGTAGGATTTGAGCAGACGACGCGCTACATAGTCGCACGAAGTGCTTGTTGTGCTCTCAATTTTGCCGATTTATAACGGTTTATTTATTGAAGAAGCATGTAGGACGTTTTTCTGAATGGTCTTTCTAGTGAATTAGAACACCCTCGAGCCGCTTTTCCATGTGACAACCTTTAAAATGTTCTAAAGGAAGCCTGGAGCTTCACGTAACAGCCTGCGCGGCGTGCGTAACGGACATTCACGGTGTCTCAAATTCTTGTTCCGTCAAACCTGTGAAAGCTCAGGTGGAAGATGTTTTGCAGCCATCAAGAGTGTAGGACGTCTGCCATTTCTACTGCGTGCGCGCGCACTGTTGAGTGGCCTGGCGCGGCCCACTTCTTCTAGCTACGTTGAGCTTGCCGATACCGACGCTTCTGTTCAAGCGTGAGTCGACTGTTGCTGACGAGAGTTTGTACGGCATCGTGCGAACCAAGTCTACTAAGTGATTGTTGTTATTTTACCGTGGCGCTTTCTTCCTCCCGCTCCGAATGTAGGGAAAAGGAGTTTGCCACATCGCGACTGCTGCTGGAAGGAAGAGCAGAAATCTACAGAACTTCTTTAATTGTCGGCCGTGGCCCGGCAAATTAATACGATTGATTACTTTGTTTTATCAAACACTATGTCAATATAGGATTACCAATACATTAAAAGCACTCGTTGAAAAGCGCACCACACATTTTACGCAATTATTTGGGTTTGACAAAATGAAACACACATACGGTCGTAATGCACAGCAAGTCTACACTCTCTTTTTTTTTTTTTGGTGTTGGTGTGGGGGGGACGTTCAAGTTGTCACCTACTTATAGATCTTACTCGATCTCAATCGCGATGGGGGTTTCTGCACTTTTCTTGCTGGACGGGTGAGTAATAAACAACTCCGGAATCCAGCCACCACCTTCTTTTACCGTATACTTCGAGAAATTGTTTGTTTGCTGGTTATCAAAATTAAAAAATAATAATACTAAACTTGGAATAAAAGACCATCAGTGGAACCAACAGGATACATGAAGTTGTTTTCATTGAAGTGTATACTACACACATTTTCCGGTTTGCCTTAATTTTTTCATCTCGATGATACATTCATTCCTCAGTTTAATTTCGTATGTATAATAATAAGAATACTCTGCGTTCATTGTTGCAGGTGCTGTACTAGGGTAAAGCAATGAATATCCAACATGTTGTACTGGGGGTAGAGGACAGTACACCACAATCACGGCGCGCTTCGTCACCTTAGCACCAAAAGTGTCTGTTAGCACGACAATTCGTGTCACGCCTTCAACCTCTGATAAAATGTAGCCACCCCAAATATTACCTCACCAAATAAACACAACGCGTGAAAGGGGTTTTGCCGAGCACGGATTTTCTCCAGCGCCTAATATTTTGACGAACCTTACACAAAACATGCATGTTTTTTTCGTCCATCCGAGGGCTGGTTTTTCCCCCTGAAACAGGGTTAAAGTATCAAACTGCCCAACTTTGTATGTTTCAGGATGTGCAGCATTTTAGCTCCACCCAGGTAGCACTCTACAGAAAAACCTAACTAGGCCCAAGTTTGGCATTTCTAGTTGAATGAATTGTGCCTAATAAGGTATTGCTCCAAGTGCATTAGTTAGGTCCAAATTACTTTTTTTTTCTTAGCCCTAGCGAGATAGAGAAACGCCGAAATCTGGCTCTTCTCTGGTTCGCCACACACACAAAAAAAGAGAAAAACAAAACGCAAAAGGCCATACATTAATTAAAGCTGGCAGGTGACAATTGAACAACCAGCATTGGAGACTAATTCTTACATTTACTCGGGAATCGAAGCCAAAAGATTCCAGAAGGCAACGGAATAATCCTGAGCAGTGAAGCCAAACTTTGGCTCTTGTTTGGCAGTTTGGGACCACCAGGCGAGAACCGAAGAGGCAGCACTGAAGCCTAATTCTGCTTGAGAAGGGGAGGTTTAAATAGCCAGTTGGCCACCAATCAATCAAGTAGTGAAATCTGGAACCTGTTTGACGGCCTGAAATAAGACACTCGGGCAAGATCAAGGCTGGTTATGCCTCTTCGGGGTTTTGGGGCCCTAAATTGTCAAACAAAAACCGAATCTTGACCCGAATAGCGGAGCTAATGTGAAAGACCTATTTCCATCAGCGACCGAAATAAGGCAGCTTTTTGTCGTCCCCAGCAATATTCGCCACTTGTTCACGAAAAAATGTTGTTGCGTTTTCACCTCGCAAATTTTTTTTCCGACCCTCATCGCAACAAAAAAAGAAAAATGTTTAAGCTACAAGTTGGAATGAGCATTTTCTTAAACCAACACACGAAGGTAAATGTTTGTACCTTGTTTTCTTCTTCTTGGCTGTCTTGTCTCCGTCAGATGTTGAGGACTTTTCAGGCGTTTTCGTCTTCTGGGGCTCTAAAAAGATAATAAAAATAAGATGGTGAAAAAAAAACGTAAACTTATTTCGAGTATCCGACAAATACCCTGATATTGTGGAGCCACGGCTTTGAAAAACGCTTAATTTACGAAATTATCATTTACTCCCAACCTTGTGCATTCACAACGCTAACCATCATGTCCTCACACAGAAAAACATTGTTTATAGACCCCGACAAAATAAAAACAACATGGCGTGTCTTTTGAACGCCTGGCGTCCAGTACGCGCTCCGTGCCTTCCATCGTGCTTTGACTGTACGCGCGCGCTCGAGGTGTCCGAGACGTCGAAGCATTGTCGAAGGTAGGAAGCTCGGACTGGGGGCGGGACAATTAAAGTGCCTCCCTGCCGTTCTTACTTTGTAAGGGACTATAAGCTCTAAATGTTCACAACCAGAAGCAAACAAATGGCAGCACTTACCACTTACAAAATTTAAGGTGTGTCACGTCTAGCATCGAGATACGTCTTATACATGGAGATGTTAAAGCTGCCACCCACTCGTGAATCAGCTTTTCCTTCGTATATAGATTCGTTTAACCTATTCATATCATGTATTTATGCAATAGCACACTGCAAAAAGACCACCAAGCGGAAAGCTTACTCTTGAGTTATATTCCCCGAAACTACAATCACTGTGCAGAAAACGCCAAAATTAAGAAATTAAAAAAATATACGCGAATACTAACTATTACTTATTACTTGGCCTGACCAATTAAATCTTTGTCATTAAGCCTTCCGGCTGTAGTCTGGGGGCCGAGACTAGCAAGCGGAGTCATGTGACACGTCTCGTGACCACGTGACGTCAGTGACATCACGTCGTTACATGGTCTCGGATGTGCGCTCCGTCACATCCCCTATCCCATAATACCCCATAATACCACAAGAAAAAAAATATCTGAAAATTAAGTTTGATCGCTGGCCTTTACAATTTTAAGTGGTACGAGACAATCGCATATCTTATACGAGTAATACACGTATAAAATACACAAAATATTCCCGGCTGTTGAGCGCCACATTTATGTAATCAAAATATTGCTAATTATAAAAACTAATTCGGGACACGTGGATGAAAACAGTGTCATTGAAGTGTCGTCCGACAGGCAAAGTATGATAGACGACCCTGGCCAAACATCGACGTCACCTGTGCGTTCTTATTGAGAACAAATAGATATGATATATCATATGGTTCATTCATACGGTATTATAGGATATGGTTTGTATGGGTCATGTAGATTTTAATAGGATGATAGAGGGCACCAGTGCGACGCAGTCGATCACACTCCAATGTCCATGTGAGAACCAGACTTCAGGTCAGCCGGCACCGTCCAAACGGACGGGTATCCGAATGTCGAGAGTCACCTTCTTTCCTGGCCAGGCCAGGGTCTCCGCCGACGACGGTGGCTGTGGAGGTCATCCCCATCGACTGATGCTGTCCAGCACCGCCGGACATACTGGGCAGCGGTCCCCCCATGTCGCGCACTCGAAGTCCGAGGCAGGGTGACATGGACACCAGACCCGACAGCATGCCGCCTCCCGGACCCATCCCGCCAGTGCCCATGGGGTCCAGGGGCGACACGTTGGTTGCAGGCACATAGTCTGTGGGGCCGCACAGCTGCCGCGCGAAGGGGGAATATGTCGCAGTAAGTGATCGAACCGTAAGGAACTGCAATAAGATTGAATGATTGCACGCGATCGACTCCTTCGACGCTTTACGAGCACGTCTGGATTTCAACGACCACAAGGCAGTGTGCGGATGGTTTGAACTAGATCCTGCCAGACTTTAGGACTTTAGCGCCTTTTTATTTTTTATAAGACTGACATTATTGTACCAGATTATGAATTCGACTACCGTTTGATAACAAAGCCGAAGTTTTAGATCTTCTCCCTCACACACTGGACCCTAGGACTGCAGATTTCCCACGAGTGCTGCGTAAGTATTCGGCCGGGACTCGTGTTCTCGTTCATTAAACACGAGTCCAAGCCTAACGCTGACGTAGCGGTCGTTGCCCAATCTGTGCCATGCGCTGGCTTTAAATTCAAGGCAGAAAATCCAGGGTCTTGAAATCTTGGAGGTGTTGGAGAGGCGTTAGTCAACATAGTGTCAACCTGATATAAAATTAAGTCATTGAAACACCAACATTCGGCAAGGTCTAGTATAGTCACCGACATTTTAAGAAACGCGGGACATATAGTTTATTAAGTTCTTGATTCGTTCTTCTGTGATCTCGTTACCTGCAGAGCAGTGACTGTAGTTCAGACCGTACCCAAAACGACCTGTGGTTGCCGCGGTCTACTCGCGCACAAGCATGACGCGAGTTACTGAGTAGTAACCATTCATATTGCATCTACTGGGTCAAAGTGCAAGTTACATTTCAAGGCGTTTTATGACTATGAGAGAATATGTAAAATGATTGGCTTACGCGCATTGTATAGTAAACGGATGATGCGTGATCTCATGTTTTTGCAAATGGTTTTCAATGGTGCTGTTGATTGCGCAGCGCTACTGAACTGTGTACACTTACGTGTCCCTCGAGAGTCTAGCCAGGTACGCTCATTGTCTTATCCTTCCGTTTTTATACAACACTGGTCCGATTACCCGTCTGCAACTGGTTGGTAACAAATTCGAATCTAACCCGGATAAATTTTATATTGATATTTTTGGATGCAAACAAACATTTAGAAAGTGCATTGGTGTCTTCCTACCATGGTGACATGTCAACACTTGTTCTTGAGATGCGAATTCTTATAAGTATGACGTAATGCACCGCTAAATTACGACCACACAAAGTGTTCTGCGATTGACAGCGGTAGCTGCTGCATTGTGGAAACACATGTTGAGAGAGGTTTGCCTTCAGCCAGTATGCTGTGCAATGCTACAATGTCTGCAATGGGACCTGAGGACGGAACCTGGGCGGCGGGCTGTGGGGAAACGAGGGAGCGTGTTGCCACAGCGCGACCACGTGGGTATTTCGTAACGGCGGCTGGCGGAGGGGTGTGCGCGTGTGCGTGTCGTGTGTGTGTGTGTGTGTGTGTGGGGGGAGGGAGAGCGTCGCTGGTGGGTCTGTGGACGTAGCAGGAACGATGGGTAGGTGGGGGTGCTCTCCCCGTGATAACGTGTTCTTCTGTACAGCAGCGGCTTACAAAGCGGAAGCGGGAGAGGTGGGGGAGAGAGCCTTGCTGCACTTGGCGTGTTAGGCCCATGTCCCACTAGAGCGACAGACAGAAACAAAAGACAGCGACAAGCCTCAAACCCATGCAGCATGCTCGCGATGGCACCTTTGGCAAGGCGTTTAGTCGTTCGGTGCTCGTGAAGTAAGCACGAGCGATTGCAAGCCTGCCAAAGATACCCTCGCGTGCATGATGCTCGTGTTTGAGCATAGCCTCTTTTATTCTGCAAAGCCTCTGAAATCGCGAACAGACTCTGGCTTGAGACCTGTCGCTGCCGTTTGTTTCTGTCCGTCGCTCTAGTGGGACTCGGGCATTAGTGGTGATGGGTGTGAGGAACGACGAGGAGAGGGAGAGCAGTGCCTCTGCTGTAGAGTGGGGTTTTACGTTCGTAGATGAACATTTTTGCCGGGAATGGGCACTAGCAGCTTCCGCTGTAAAAGGCGTATAGCTGTTTGTGGGGCACAGAAAAGTAAGCAAAGGAATGAATGAAAGGATGTTCGATTACTTTAATTATATAATAACAATTCAAAAGTTAATGTTTCTGTAATTAATTGCTAGTAATCGATTACTATCTTTTCCCAATGTCTGCGGCTCTTGAATTCGGCGAAAATTGGTGTCACTCATGAGAGACACCAGTTTCTTTTGAGTCGTTCAGCTACGCCGCAATTAATGTTCAAGTGTGTTTTCTGCTGCTGAGAAGAACTAAGATACCACGAGGGTTATCAGGTAAGCTTGCAAAGCAATGCTACTTACTGTTCTAGGGTATTTATTTCTGGGAGGGGGAGTTGTTACGACCCTGTGGCTTTACGGCGTTGGCTACTATAGATTCGGGCGTAAAAAGCAGCAGTGGACAACGGCACTGACGTCATCCAGTCACTCTACCTCCCAAAGAACGGCATCAAACAAAGCTCGCTTTCCTCCTTCAGCCAAGAGAATATTCAACGCCACAGCTGACGTTTTCCCCAGACAACGCAGGGAGATGACTTAAGGTTGAGGCTTCGGCGAGTTAGTACATACTTCGGAATTAAAAACAGCGCGAAAAGACGGAATTAAAAACAGCGCTGCGTCCGTGTCACTTCTTTGTCTGGTCCTCGTCTTTTCGCGCTGTTTTTAATTCCGGAAGAGATGACTTATACGAACTTCGACATTTATATTGGTCTAATTCAACACGGTTTCAACGAGGTCAACAGAAAATCAATAAAAACTAAAATTCTCATTTAACTTATATATTTTTATTGCAGTATAATTTTAAAAGTAACATATGATTCATTATTTTTCGGTAATGTTTCAAAATAGGTTTAGGAAGCTGCTCTCGATCACCGTACTCACTTACATGTTCTAATTGGTTAACCGCAAGAGTAATCAGTGTCTTTCTTCATTTAGGTACAGAAGACTACTTCCGTGTTGTCAAAAACGGTACAGAGGGCTGCGGAAAAGCCACCGGTGTCCTTGCATGTCACGCCAATCCGTGGAGCTGACGACCGTTTCCTCCGCAGTTATCGATGGGATCTGTCGCGCCGGCCGCACACATGATACGTTCTGCTTTCCCTTCGGGGATCTATTCCATTACTGTACCTTGCGCTGGCCGGCGGTGGTGCGCCACGAAAACTCTGGTTTAGGTGTCCAAAAAGAAGCGGCACCGATTACACTTTTCCGCTCTAGTTCACGACGCCAACGGTGCATTTTCTAGGATAACATACAAACGGGTCAAGGTCTGCCTACTCAGAATGTTTTTGTAAGTGTTGAACAAGAAAAAAACCCTACCTATATTATTACTCATTCCATGACTCTAGAAAAACACGCGAGTGCGTCAACATTGAAAGCAGAGCGTTTCCGATCGCCGTTTCCAACCAAAGAAAGAGAATGGTTTGAAATATGCAACTAAAGTAAATATCCTCGAACTGGTGCGTTGGTGCAAATGGCCCAACCTTCTTCAATTTTTCCATTCCGGCACAACTTTCCAATCAATCTGAACTGTTTCAACGCGAGAAAAACTTTAGTAGTCACCATAGCACAAGCAACCAATCGATTCGCTTTGTTTCCGTGCTTGACACAGAACATCCACTAACTCAAAGTAACCTTTTTTGTCGAAATCAAAGCGATCCGAGCGTATCAGGTCAAGGCCACTTCACAAGTTCTGCACCTTTCCCCGTTTTAACTTCATTCATAGCCTCCTCTATACTCACAAAGCCTGGCAGTTCGACGACGGAGCCATAGAGCGCCCGGTTGTAGATTTGGAGCGCGAGGATCTGGTAGCACATGGCAATTCTCGGGGAAGCTGGTAGTGAGCGCACAGCTTTTGCAACGGCGAGGACGCGCGAGGAACACGAGAAGCACGAACGGACATTCCATCGCTCGGGAAAAATGTGTTTCGGCGTCTCGCCGCAGCGGGGCGCCTGTTACATGACTCTCCTCTTATATGTTGTATGGCGCTCTAACTTTTCACTTGCGGAGGCCGCGTCTAATGGCGATCTGCAAGGCTTTGTCAGTATAGAGGAGGCTATGCTTCATCACTAGTCGATCTACGTAGAGCAGCATAGTTCGCGTCCTCGTCGACGCGAGCGCGTCTTGAAGCGTCTCGCAAGTTCACAACAAGCACAATGTATAACAGGCGCGACACCAAGACGCGCGCATCTGCCGCTTTACTGAGTATACTCTGGTCAAGCTCTAGGCATGTTCGAGACTTGGGGCGTTTCGAGACTCCACTGACGATGGCATAATGTGCAGGTCTTGTCTTTTATAGTCACTGACGAGACCAACGGGAAAGTCCTTCAATTACGCCTTTCCAACGCGAGCTTTCAACGTTCGATAACACCTTGGAGTCTCGTGCGTCTCGACTCAGTCAAGCACGCTGGAAGGCAGCGAGCACGTCCTGAACACCTAAAAGAGAAGCCCTGCCATTCTCATTTTGCCAGAGACTGTATAGCCACTGAACGAATCAGAAAGACAGGAAAGATGGATGTCTATTTTGGATGCCTCCAGCACGCGCTCCTTGCCCTTCGTAGTACTTTGACTTCCTAGTGCAAAATCAAAGCCCACGAGACGTCGCACTCAAAGCGGTAGAAGTCTCGCGCTGGAAGCGCGACAAATGAAAGACCTCCCTGTCGTTCTCATCGTCTCAACGACTACAGGTGGTATTGATGGGAATCCTATGCTAGCATAGGCACTAAACGCAACAACGTTTGTTTGCAGAAAAAAAAAAGATTTCGGCCACACGAGTGTACGTGCAGTTCAAGGGTCATCCACCAGCCGCTGACTAGACTAGACGGGTGGGTGTGCGACCAATGGGCCACAAGCGGCACAACGGTGCTTTCTCCGGCTGCGTACCTGTTCCTGCGGTCCAGGCGACGAGCCCTCCTGCTGGTGCAGTCCCAACATGACCTGGATGCTGTGGAAGTGTCCCCTGGAGTCCTCCCTCGGCCTGCTCGTCCGCCGGCATGTCGTGCATCGACGGATCCTGGAGCTGCTGCTGCTGCGCCTTCGAGCTCAGGTGCATCGCGGCCACGCTCCTGTTCGCCGTCTGCAGTGCGTGGAACAAGATCACGGAGGGAATAGGCCGCAGTCATCCTGCTCATACATCAAACAAGAGACACGGCGTTCGCTGGCAGACATGATAACAGAAGTATCTGATGACAGAAGTATCTGAAGTATCTAAGGACAGTACCCTTATATAAGGGAGAAAATGACGCATCAGACAGTGTCTGCAAACTGTCTTTTGTATGATGTATTAGCTGTGTGACAGCGGCTTTGGAGCACAGCGTATAGATAGTCGCTTTTTTAGGTTTACTTACTCACTTTAAAATGTCACCATGAAGGTATTTGGAGGTTCACTGTGGTGGCAATGATCTTGATAAGCACAAATTCGATTAGCAGTGCAGGATGACTTACAGTGTTATCAAATTACAAATAATGGTGACTCGTTACTTCCTTTCTGGTGGCGTAATTGACGTCATTCCTTTTTGTGGGCAAGAACCAGTAACACTCTTTTTTGTCTGTAGAACGAGTTACAAATAAATTAATTTTTTACTACTGTTTCCAAGCAACTCGTTAAACAGAAAGAATGTCTCCGCCCCTGCCTAATGTGACTGCGTCGCAGTTGAGTTTCTTCTTTTTTTCTTTTTTAGTAATTTCTAGCCAGGTAGATGGTGACCGAAAGGTTCACTTTTAAGGAGAAGAGTGCAAAAACAAGATTAGTTTATTTTGTATGCTCGTATGTTCGTTGAACATCGAAGAAAACAAGAAAGCGGCCGCCTGCTCGAGCTCATCAAATTGGCTTTTATCCAGATTCCATATGATATGCTTTGCTCTTGAGCCGACCCTGGCTGGAAGTCGAGAGTATTTATTTTATTACGTACCCGTACCAAAACCTGAGAGTTAAGAACATGACCTGCTCATCCCCAACCGAGTCGACCGGCAGCTACATAAAGCAATTTGCCACATTCTGGATATACCGAATCGATGCCTCCTTAGTACCAACGAGCTTGCCCGTACCAATCGACTGGACGGCTGACAAGAAATTCCACACCTCTCGCGCAAGTAAGGCTTGAGACGCACAAACTTTACTCATAATACTGACTCCTCCTCCTGCACTTTGACAACACCCTCCACTATTCGCGACTCCAAGCGGGAAAACCGAGAATCAGCTGGAGTAGGTCGCTTTGCGCCCCTCCGCGTCTCTAGCAGCTTTCGCAGATACGTGTTGTCGGCGCGGTGGCTAACGATGTAAATTGACAAAAGTTCGAATATTCATTAATTATTGCCCGAGTGTTTGTTAGTGTGCGTGAAGCCTCACTAGATTGTTTTCTTCCTTTACGTGTTTGAAAGCCTACGTAATTAAAAACACACGATCGCATGCTTCCCATTACTTGGATAGAGAGGAATCACGAAAAGCGGTTTTGAGTGCTTGCCTGTCTTGAATCACATTTAAAGTGACGACTACTTGCTAGCTGATAAGTGGTTTCTTTAAAGGGATGTAGAACTGCCGGCCGAGGGCGACAGACTCTGTGTTTCAATCGAAGGAACACAAGTGCTTCAGTCAAGTGAAAGTGAAGGTTCGATAGGTGCTTTTTCCGAGTTTTGTTGTGATCGATTAGCCGGCAGATTGAGCGCTCGGTGCTTTGGCTGTTCCTCTTGCTGCTTCTAGCCAAAAAAGCCCTTCGAGCACACCAAACGATTTGGGCAAATTTTGCGATTAACTGATTTCGGAAAACCTGTCCGTTGCATACGATTAATGAGGGAGGGAGGGGGCGCTCTGCTTTCAAGATGTGGGGGACGCGTCTCGCAAAGTTGAAGCTGTCACGACATTACGATTTATCGCGCCTCCAAAATTTATACGATGCCTCCGTTGCAACCATGCAGCAATATACGTCTACATTTTCTTTTAGGTTGTCCGGCCACGAAATATTATTTGGCCATCATTTACTCAATATCCCGTTCAGGGTTCCAAATCAAGTGCGATGCAGGTTGGGTATGCGTGAATCTCCAATTTAGACTGTCTCTCCAGTTTGTCCGCGGTCGTCTCTGTGCTGCCGGCAAGAACCATTTGGTCGAGTTGAAGCGGTATCTCACTTTCGGTAAAATACTTTATTCCGTAGTACACCTAATAGCTAGACCACTAAACTCAAATTTCAACCCGAAGAATATACCTAATATAGCTTTAGTGCGACATGGTTCGATCCACGGCACTGGTTGCCGTTTTGTTTTGCTTTTCGAGATGATTTAGCGGCTACAGACTAACCGACCTACACAATTCGTGCGTACACGGCTCCTGGAGATTGGTTGGCCCTATTAAGTTGCCGCTATAAAACCGGCAATCATGGCAAGCAGAAAGCTTTGCGGAAAGGCCTTGTCCTGCTAGTCTTTACCTGCAACAGCCTATAAGAGTGGCTAGCAGAATCCGCGCGCTAGCCGGCCAAATTTCCCTGATATTTCAGTGGATCTGCACTTAACGAACTTTGAGAAGCAATGCTGTAGAAAGCTATTAGCGTCCTCGCCCCATACAAGCCATGAAAGTTTTTCATAAAGAGGTACGGCTCTTCTATGTTACTCTCGTCAGAACTGGTGCCCTCACGAACAACCGATCTGGAGTGGCAATCCCTATAAGAGAAGTCTTATCGCACTGTACTTTCAACTTCCCTGGTGTTTATCCGCAAACGAAAAAATGTAGTGGAAAACATGAATATTCGCAACTCCATCGACCTAAAAGGAGGCGCTGTCTCGGTCAAAGTGGCGGACGAAAGGTGGTTGGCTTCATAGTTCGGTATATAAAATCTTTCGATTTCTAGTCATTTCAGCGTACTATCAAGATACAAAGTAAAAAAGCGCTTTCTTAACACTCAAGACTTTTTTTTTTTTGTCGGCGCAAGAAAGTTACGCGGTGGCAGCATGAGAACAGTGTAGCATGCGTGAGCCTTGGACTGCAAGCCCATCATGACGCCGTCGTGACAGTATTTTAGAACACCTTTAATGGCACCCGGATTGGATAATGTTTTAAATGTGGAGGTCCTTGGTATTAATTTCTTTATTATAAGTAATCAACTCAAACGTCGCGTTAGTACACGAACGAACCGAAACTCTTGCTGTGTGGACAACTACGAAAAGGTATTAAAGCTGCATTTATAAGAGGTTGATGATCGGGACGTGAGCCTTGCACGGTGCAAACATGTCAGCGCTTCAAAAATATAGAAATCCGTGAACACCTGTTTCTCCTGCTCCTCTCCCCTTCTGCTCGTTTCCGAAGATCCACGTGTTCACGGGGTCATGCCTCATTCATGACCATTGTGTTTGTGATAGTTCTATTGTCCAAGTTTATGCTTCAGATTAACTCAGGTTATAATTTTCAGTGGGGTGAATGCCAAATTGTTAATAATAAAATGATAAGAATAATGCGGATTTCATTCGATGAAATTGATTAACAAAAACCTTCGGGCAAACAAAAGCAACGGCAAACGTACGAAACACATTCAGTAATTACTCTTATAACAACAACCAAATGTTTTCAACCGAAGTGAATAAAACAAAACAAATCCAACGTAAGCACTTTACTGTCCAATACAGGGTGTCAGTGCAAAGAAATTCAAAGCAAATTAATTAAACTTGGAAAACAAAGGACAAAAGGATAAAGCCACTTCATCATATATCATTCTCAAAATACCAGTTTCTGAACCGTTTCTTTTCGTTTTATTCGTAAAGAATAATCAAACTAAGTCATCTGGTAGTTTATTAGAAAAAACAAGAACAAAAAATTGTGGTGTTGTTTCTTAAGTTTTTAAATGTTTTGGGTACAACACATCTTTCAGTGTGTCTCAGGTTTCTCTTTCTAACCGTCGCTTTTAAGATTTTATTATAATAATAACGCGTTAATTAGACGTATTCATACAGCTTCTGAAAAGTCAGTATGCCTAAAGCATGTCATTTTTTATTAATTTTTAAATCGTCCAACAACGTTGCGTAAGCAATGTTCAAATCAAATCAAATCAAATTTATTTCACAGGAGTAAACAAATACATAAGCAAGTCTGCCTTAGTCTAGGACGACTTGTGTGGCAGACCCTGGCAGCGATGACAATTCCTCGAACATTAACAATTCAAAGCAAGGAGCGAGGGTTAGCAATAGTGCCTAGGTTATTTTGTTTTATCATTGTAGAAGTTTTCCGATATTTATTTTTGTTTAAGTTTATACTTTGCTAATAAAATGTACTCGGGTAGAATATTAAACATCTTAGGAACATAAAATTATCAAAAACTTTTCCTATAATGGCACTAAATTCGTGGTATTCGTTATAGCGTATAGAATTTCTAAAGGTACGTGGAGCAGTTCTCTTTGTTCCAAATTCACTGGACCATAAGTGCCGAAGTACAGCCGTTTGTAAAAATAGAGTAAAAACAAGGCAATTTAAGTAAGCAAAAGCAAGCTTTCACTGGGACAAGATACCAAGCCCTAAGATACACTTATAAACGATACCTTTAAAATACCGCCGATTCTGGCATACAACCTACGTGAGCAGTTAAAAAACAAGAGCAACGCCGTATCTAAGGACGGTATATGACAGGGTATGCATAAATCTGTTAGAGTGCAGCTGTTAGGCGTCCGTTTCCGAGTTTCGCGGGGTCGGCGAAACCGCTCTAAATTTAGCAGGAAAATTGACATCACGTGACCTCAACGTCAATTCCATTCCCCGCTAAATTTAGCGGGGAAATTCAGCTTCCCCGCTAGGTTTAGCGGACAAATTGACGTCACCTAACCTCTACACAAATTCAATTCCCCGCTAAGTTTAGCGGGGAAATGAATTGGTGTTGAGTCACGTGACCTCGATGTTCCCGCTAAATCAAGCCGAGAAACGGAATTTGTCCATGGGTGACGTGATGCGAAGTCATTTGACTTCATTTCCCCCTAAATTTAGCGGGGAAACTGAATTGGAGGAGGAGGTTAGAGGAGGAATGGAGGAGGAGGGCATAGCCTCCCCTCTGTACCCTTCCCTCCCCCTCCTCCTCCTCAAGAGCTGCGCTCTAATTTCGCTTTACAGAGATTTGTTTAAAGTCTTTCAATTTTTCAAGTGGCAAATCGTAGAAACACTAAGATTTTAAATCTGACATGGCACACATCTGAGGTGCTTCAAAACAGAGGAGAGATGCGTATTCTAACTTAATTTAGAGCAAAAACCAGGCACAAATACTTAAAGGGGCGGTGCAACGATTTTCAGACTTTGACGAATTAATTTAGAAAATTAATCTGTGTCACCCATGGAACGAAGAACAGAAAACCGTATTTTCTTGCGATGGGTGTTTTTATGTAGAAACCTTGAAACAAATCTATCGTCAAAGTGCCTCTCAACTCTTTACGTCGCCTTTCGATTGGCGTACTCTGGGGGATCACGTGGTTTCCCCTTAAGTTTCCTCTTTAGAGACCCGAGCCGCTTCCTCCGCGATTATCGACTTTTAAAGGATTAGCATCGTCGAAGGTCGCGGCGACCGATCGTCACAAAGACATTTCGCCACGGGGGTGACGGTGAGTGTAGCAGCGGAGGGGGCAGGTTGTGTTCACTTCTGCGCATCCCCCAGAGTACGTCACACATCAATTCCGTTAACCACTACAAGTGGCTGCAGATCGGCAAATATTTCGTTTTCTTTTTTGCAATTACACACCGGAATAGCAGTTGTTTTGGGGCAAGGTGACGCGCTTTTGGTCACTTGTTCTTGGATAAATAATATAAAAAATGCAAATTGCCAATTCTTTCAAATCTAAAATCGCTGCACTACCGCTTATACCGAAGGAACGTACTGAACTGGGCTACGCAACATATCCCCTAATGGGAGTTATGCAAAATCAAACAAAAAAAAGACGAATGATTTTTTTCTAAGGACTGCGAAAACATGAGTTTAGTTTTAGCGGCGTTCACATTTACATTCTTGTTTTGGAACAAGCCCATGGAAGAAGTGGCGTTTACTTACAAGATATGTGCAGCATAATCTATATCGGTGTAACAAGGAAAAAGGCAGTGTGATTCACATACTGTAATATATTACACGCCAAAACTTTAGAAAGATAATTCACGTTCAGGTTAAAAAGAAGAGGAGATAAGACGGAAGCTTGTGTGACTTCTGTCATAATAGTTACCTTTGTACAAGTAAAACCTCCAAAACTTCACGACACCGCAAAATAAAATTTATATTTTTTTCAGCAAAACTGCAAAAGGTTGTTTTTTGTTGTTTTTTTAATCCCATTCGATAACGTTTTTGGAGTAAAATTTCATGATTCACCGAATCCAACGCTTTCGCTACATCAAGCAAAAGCGCCCATAAACGAAAGTGGTTATCAAAAGATGAATGAAAAAATAAGCAAATTCATCTAGTAACGACATACATCTCCTGGAAATAAAGCCTTACTGAGATGAATAGATTATACTCTGTAAACCAGAAAACCTACAAACATGTAAAACAAAAGATTTTTTTTTACGATTTGGGGAATACATTTAACGGCCGATACGAGAAAACTGATTACACGGGCCACTTTTATAGATCGGTATTAAAAATGCAGTTTTTGGATCCTCAGGCATAATTCTGTATTCGAATTATTGCCTTTATCAGACATAAAAGCACATCTTCGAGTGACTCCAAAGGATCACAGAGGTCGATCAGTGATATGCCATCTATTCCCGGAGACCTAATTCGTTTGAAACCGAATACAATGGTACGTAACTCAACACGCGAGAGCGTACGTAGAAAAGCCGAAGACGCATCATTTCCACTCCTGTTACCGGCATTGTTCGCTCTGTCCTCAGGTAATCGCTTGTAAAAGTAACAGTTTAAAGAATCTGCGGTCTATTCAAAGCTGGGACCGAACAGTTCATGGACGCTGATTTTTACTGCTGTTGCGAACGTCATCTATTATTAACCAAGCTTCTTTTGAGTAGAAAAAAGCTTTACATATTTTATCCGAGTGGTGGCTTCTTTTCGCAGAGTGGTTTAGCGCGTTTATTTCATTTCCTCAAGCCTTAAATTCCGTTCGCAGCTTCCCATCCTTAGGCGACAGTCCACAACGCTGCCACAAAAGTTCCTTTTATGTATACTCCACCAAGATAACGTCGTTAAGCCATATCTGTTCAGGCCTACATTTTTTTAGCCTTAATAGTTATAATACTCGATCGCCTAAATGAATTCAAATTTGATTCAAGATAAAGATAGAATTCTGAAGGGCTTATTTCACCCATAAATGACATCCTATTATAAGAAGAAACGAAGTGGTTGAAAGTAGCCCGATTCATAATATCCATGACGACCGACTCTACCTTCAGTGACTGCCGCAGATTTAATGCGAAAACTGAGTACAAACAAATTTCTGATCTAGTTTATGATTGATTAAAAACGACAACCAAATTATTCGAAATTCTTACATTATTATGATCGGTACACGATGTGGTTAATTGTCAAACTATATAAATAGCGGTCACTGCGCGCTGTCTTTTCTTAATAAATAATTTTCTTAATGATGTCTAAAAGCGCATAGCTATTTAACAGCTCGCACAAATGGCAGCGGTATGGATTGGCCTGGAACGTCTTGATGTCAATGCAAGAAAAGTTTCAGGGCTAGAGTAACCGATTTATGATAATTTCTAAAACAGATCGGTTTTGTTTTGCTACTGTTTAGATAAAATAACATTGTTGGAAAACTAGTGTGTATGCCGATATCTGTTTGTAATATCTGCACGGAATTTTGATATGTCTCAGGGCCAGTGCTTTCTTATTGTTGTCCAAAATGTCATGAATGCAGTTGATATAGCCCTAAAATAATGTTTTTCTGCTTCTCGGTCGTCGGAAACTGTACTGGTCGTCACCGAATAAGGACAGTTTTTTTACAGAAGCCATTAATTAGTATTTGTACCTACTTTTTCATGACATGTGCGTTAACAGGTAACATATAAATATTAACCTGTAGCTCCCGAATTTAATTTTCCTTCCACTTATGTATGGCGGGACTAGACACCGTGACTTTTGGTTCGTTTGGAACTTTTCCCGAGGTAAAAGACTCATTACTTATTTTCAACAATACATATTTCAGCGTACCTTTGTTATACGGTAAATTTCGCACGGATATTTTGTCTGTTCCTGTAGATTTAGTTACAGGCATTGAATGTAAAATAATTGTTAAACTGCCTTCAGTCATTCGCGGCATATATGCCCAATTTTTGCCGCTGGACCATTTGGCTGACCCTCGTGTTTGTACTGGCTTGATGTTCTGTCCTAACTATTCTTCGTTAGCCGCCAGATAGTGAGGGTATGGCGTTTTGCCCAAACACAGGAGGCAACCTTAACCAATATCTGTTCTTATATCTATATTTTTTTTCTAATTCGGAATTTTCTTTTGAAAGCAAAAGCTGTAAGGAATGTTAAATACATATAATTTACGGTGGTTGTTCCGGACGAGCATCATATCGGCCCTGCGTTCACATATTCATTACTGCCTGATGCACGTTCAAGACCCCAGATTAGCCGTCGTACTGCACTGGCGGGGTTCCTTATTTACAGTACAAACCAGTGTCATCACGTTGCAAAGGCAAACCAAACTCACAAGACACATACTGTCTTGTGTTTTACTACCCAACATTTCTTGAAAAATGGCAAGTACGATTTATGTAGCACATACGACGTGAACAGCTATTCAAGAGGATGTCCTCACGATTTCACATTGATTGCATTTGTGTTTAGTGCAGTGATGAACTTATATTATCCTTCGAAAGCACCTTTTTGTATTTCTCATCTGATTAAGGGGTCGCGTCGGCAGTGCCCTCTACCGGTCTCGGACAAAATATCTATTAAAAAAAACTCTTTTTTTGCGTGTTTCTTTTTTTTTAGTTCACAGGGCAATACGTTACTGGGTTGTCACTTTTTTTTCATTTTCAATTTTTATTTTTGTTGTAGCATCGCTGGATCGTCATTATTCTAGTGATCTTGATATACAAGAAACTGAAGCAATTATGTTTATGAGGAGTCTAAGACCAAGCATTCAAAGCAGGCGGCCGCAACGAAGCTTCTCAGTAATGCCTCTAAGTTTTTGCGACGCGGCGTCCATTTCGTTGGAGTCGCAATAACAGAAATCCGTGCGAAGTAGCTAGAAGCACGAGTGCATCGTATAGAAGATCAAATCGGGCATCAGATGCTCTGGCAGCGCGAGGTCGGTCTGCCATAGTGCGACGACATCGTTCAAGCTGTAGATGAGAAATCCAGCCATTGCAGTATGATTGCCGCCCCGGCGGGCTTCAATGTTCATCACGCAGTAGTGATACACGATCGCACGCCGGTACGATGCTCATCCAGATCGAAACGTGCAGGGGTGGAGATCGAAACCAGGATTCGTGCTTTTAGCGAGCCTGGTATGTACGCGCACTCGTACCGTGAAAGCGTCGTTCGAGACAACATGCATGCTCGCGCTTGTGGCATCCCCTTCGCTCGCACTATCACAATGGTGTCCGCCATATGCGTTGCGTCTCAGGAAGGGTGTGACTGCACGGTGTTGCAAAGAAGCTAAACACGGCACATCGCTCCCCGCGCAGGTTTTATTGTCTCCTAGTAAGGGGTTGTAGGCGTTGAGTAAGTTCAACAAGGCTGTTCGAATGGATCTATGGCGCCTAACATATATGCAGCGAATGGCCAATGCTCATTTACATAAGCCTGAGTTCCCAGGACAATGGCGTTTTGATATCTTCGCCTATATTCGCAGAAACAAAAGCCGATAAGAAGTTGCGCACAAACGCCCGTGGGCAAGCGAACTCCGAGTGAACGGGTGTCTGAGACGGCCGGGTGAAACTCGCTCAGCGTCCAACGCTCCGAAACGCGGCACAGGAATCAGAGTCCAACGCGGCAATGTGCCGAGGTCGACCGACCCGCACGCGGGCGCGATAAAGTGCCCAAATCAAGTCCAGGCTTCCCAAAGGAACGAGAAGGAATTGGCGTCATTGACGGTGAATCGCCACCAACGATGCCTGATTGCGCCTAACTTCTCTAGATGAGCGCCGCGGGTCGGACTCATTGGTACCAATTAGCAATCATCAGCGATATTAGGGAAACCCGGAACGCGGCACTCTGGTGACGATGGGCACCTCGGGCATGTACGCCCAGTCCTCCTCCTCCTCCGCGGTTTTGGACCGCCGCCGACAAGAGACGCTGGAAAGATGCCCGCTTACCTGAACGGGGTGGGGTGGCTTCGGGTGTACCGGTGCTCGGGTTTACGCCGACGGTGACTCGGAACGCTTTCACAAACGGGCCGAACCTTTTGGGGACTGTTCCTACGGGCTCCGGCGGAGGAACCGTCGGGGCCTTTTTCCCTTCGCCGCTTCGCTCCCTCTCTCGCCTTGATTCAATTGAGGGGGTGAAGGTTTTTTCACCCACATTTGGCTCGTCACGGTCTCTGGGGGACCCACGTGTGACGGGGCTGCTTTAACGAGCCAAGCCCCGCCTACCAGGACCGCGCGTCCGTTCCCGGGGTGCGGGGATGAACCAATAGCGCGTCGAGGAGGGCTTCGCCCTCCTCTCCCGCCGGGGACGGGCACGGGGTCCAAGGCCCGCGGACTGGAAGGCCGTCTCCGTGGGACCGTCCCGTTACGGCCGTCCCGTTACGGAGGATCTGCGTCGAGGGGGAACTGTCGCCGGGGGTACGGGTGCCCGGGGTGACGCCCCATGAGAGCGGAGATAACGTGGACCCTCTCTGTCCACGCTCGAACTTGGGGCTCGCGTTGGGTAAGCTTGGTGCAAAGCGAGGTCCAAGCCTCCAAACAACAAGTAGCGCTTGACGTCACCAAGCGCTACTTGTTGTTTGGAGGCTCTGTCTTGTCGTGTCTCGCGTATTTTATTCGTTATTTTGGGGCTGTCACAATATCAACAGCCCTGACAGCGTTAAAGGCTCGCACCTTTCTTTATTCGGTCGATTTTTTTCAACCATTTTTGTAGATTAACTTATCGAGTGAATTAGGGCGAAACTAAGGCCGTGGTCATATTGCTAATACATCATACAAAAGACAGCCTACATACACTATCCTGTGTTCTTTGTCACATTGGTCATACAAGAACTGTCTGTAGATACGCTGGAAGCATGTATAAAGCAAGCATACTTCGAACATGGATGTACAAGCCGTGGGAGTTCGGCATAGTGGGTTGTGAGTAACGTCTAAGAAGGACGAGGATATGTCTAAACGCTGAATGATTGATTCGGTAATTTATTAAGCTTTAGGACATGGCCTCGTACTCAAGGCTTGCGCTCTGGTACGATGAAGGGAAGGGAACAGTAGATACAGTGGCCAGGAGGGAGATTAAGCAGAATCCACAGACTTGGACAAAATCGTGAAGCTTCGCTTTCCGAATTTACTCGCAAGGCAAATATAACATGGCCTTCTGGTCCTGTACAGGGGCCTCATGATGACTTCATTCAACCAGCGTCGTTGGTCTCTGGCCCTATGCTGCATGGCGAGACCAAGCGGGATTAAGAGACCGGGACAACGCCGTCTGTTGCGATTGGTTCTGCGGCACGGCGCAGACCAATCGGTCCCTTGGCTCCGCTTGGTCCCGCCGAGTAGCATGGGGCACCTGGTCGACAAAGGAGCCAACCAAGGGCCTCTGTAAGGACGGAAATCCTGGTAGACCCAAATCATCTCGGAGCTCCTCGTGCTAACTTTGGCGGGAAAAAAGTCGCATCAACAAAAGGACACGCACAGATATATACACCGTCTTTAATACAGCTCGTTTGGGAAGTGTCAGAGACAGCCTGTGCATGCACGTTTGATATGCCGTCTTTCTCCCTCTGTGTCTAAGGTTAGGCTTTGTTTAGGATCCACCAGCTCGCCTGGGCACGTGCTCTCTTGTCGCCTAAAGGCGCAGATACGTATATTCGGTGACACGCACACTTGTTCGTAACGCATTACTTGCAAGTAGTGTTAAAACTTCGTTAACGGACACGGACGCCGAATGAATAAGAGAAAAAGTCTTAATGTGCGTCAGGCACGTATGCCTGCCAAAAGAACGAGTGGTATAATACGGCAAATGGTGGCACGGTCTTCGCGCGATTTCTTTGTCTTTTTCTGAGATGGCCCAAGTACTAGTTACTTCTCTCGGTGACGTAGTAACGACCGAGGTATATTTTAAGAGAAAGAAAGAGTTACGTATTTTCGTTATTCATTAGTTAACGAGTAACAGTATTTAGCTATTTCTGGAGGAGAACGTGTACTACACAAGTACCCAACGTAGTTTTTACCCCAGCTTACACCTGTAATTTGCACAACGAAAAAATGCTAGATAGACCAACAAAATGCGCATAAGGTATGTCAGTGTAGCCACACTTATTCCTGAACCAACGCGTTAAAATCCAAGCAATTATTAACAACAATTATTGAAAGCGGCTGCTGCTTCGATCAAGATTCCTTCGTCCATCTTCGTGTCAAAAAGATCGCTAGACAAAACCCTTGGATCACTAGAAGTATTACGCAGCATACACACCAGATAAAACGGCGAAGAAAACTTCTTTTGTTTGAATAAACCGCCCGGTCAGCGCGCTGAAATGAGAGCACTGTCCCAGCAACTAAAAGTGGATGTAATATACACTTAAAAAACTTGCATTAATGTTACTCTCCCCAATTTCCTAAAATTATCCCCCAATAAATTTTAAAGAAACATGCCCCTGCAAGAAAAAGGCCTTTCTAGTTTTGCTGTTGACGAAGAAATCGACATTGATTTAAGAAAAATTTGCATATTGTTTAAGGGTTACCTCCAGTCTGTTTTTATGCATGATAATAGGATAATTCCACATTATCAAATATACACATTACAGATTGCAGAGATTGGGGATATTCGAATTTATCAAAAGGGCATTTTCGATTTGCTTCTAAACTAAGATGTAAAAACGTCGGTGGTGCTGATGGAGTCCCAAACATATGCTTTAAAAAATACGCAAAATGGTATTATCTTACTTAACCGGTATATATAAGACATCACCATATTGTGGGAGTCTTCCACGTGACTGAAAGTCGGGAAAGATACTTTCGATACATTATTTGGGAGAAAGAACATATATACAAAATCATCATCCAATCTGGCTGACTAGTATCTGTTGTAAAATCCTTCATCTCGTCATTGCCAAACACTTAAAAACTTTTGTTGAGGAAAATAGCCTCCTACCCTATTAAAAAATTTCATTTGTATGAGAAATTTTTGTGTTCAATAAACACAGATGAATCATGCAAGATGTATAAGAACATATAAGAAAAATGTAAGAACCATATAAGAACTATATAAGATATAAGAACATACAAGAACCATATAAGAAACGTGCAAGAAGTTTCTTATAACTTTCTTATGTGGTTCTTATATGCATATATATATTATATAGTTCTTATGTGGTTCCTATTTGTTCTTATATATCTTGTATGATTCATATCTGTTCATTGGACACAAGAAATTTCTCATACAAATGGCTCTTATACTAGGGTAGGAACTTATCAGTATGGCTTTAGGCGAGGTTGCTCAACAGTCACAAAACTTATAAAAGTATCCCGCAATCTAAGTTCATCCGTCGACAAAGGCGGACAGATAAATGTAGTAGTGTTCTTAGATGTTTCAAAAGCATTTTATTGTGTTTCTCAACCAAAGCTACTTCATAAATTCCAGTATATTCTTACAAATTATAAAATTCTGACCTCTCTTGTAGCTTATCTCGTTGGTAGAGAGCACTTCGGGCAGCTGAATAGTGCAATGTCAAACAACGTATCCGTTATATCAGAAGTGCCCCAGGCGCCTGTTCTTGGGCCGCTGCCATTCATCCTATTCGCCATTTTTACTTTGGCAACAAACTCAGTGGCGCCATCTATTCGGTAGCCCTGGCCACACTTCCAGTCTGGGTATATTTTCTAAATTCTTAAAGATCATTCATTCACCATAAGAGTAAATTATCTGTAAAAGTGGCAAGAGCCACCATTTTCCAAAATATCGCGTAGCTTTATTCTCGCAAAAACTGCGAAACCCGCCGTCTAGTTGCGAACCGGAAGTGCTTGAGGGCTATTTGCACACTGGCGCCACCAGGTTTGAACTCACGCGAGAAAAAGCGAATATATTAGTGACATGAGTCCGAGGATTTCAAGCTGGTGTCCAAATTAAGCATAATGCCGATGATACAATTATATATTCAAAAATACAGGGATTCTATGATCCGAAGAAATAAAATAAGCATTTACAAAAATTGACACGCTGGTGTGACGAATAGCAAATAAAAATAAACAAAAGCAAAGCTGCATACATGAACACAATGCGAAAAATAATAGCAGCACAGTTCACCTATAGTGCTGGACAATGCCTTTAACATCTGTGCTGGAGTACAAACACCTAGACGTTCTTTTGAAATTTTGAAATTGAATCTGTGCTGGAACGTGCACGTAGAAAGTATTTCCAAGAAAACGCTAAAATCTTTAAATACTTAGAAGGAAGATAAAATTTGCGAGTCAAGAGCTCAAATTAGCAGCGCATAAGTCACTGATGTTACCAAAAATTGATATGCAAGCCCCGTTTAGGAACCATCCGCGCAACAAAATATTTACAAAATAGAACGCATAAAAAGTAAAACTGTCACATTTTTTTAACCGCTATCGATGCAGACTGTCTCCCTACTCAAGTCCGAATTGCTACCGACACCTACCCCATAGTACCAGGATGATTTGACTCAAATTAAACTTTTTTTTAGTTACTGCATGGTCACTACTTTATTGATATTCATAAATACGTTGCATGTGCAAACTTTAATAACGCAACTAGCACGAAGCCTATACAAATGTATTGTGCCTCATCGCTTTATTACGAATTCTATAAACTCTTTTTATGTATTCACGAATAGAACTGCCTTTCTACGCAAGCTGTCAACAGTAAAAATGAGCCTGGTTTTCTTGATAAAAATGTGTAATACTGAAATGTTGCTTGTACTTTTAAAATTCCTACCAACCTGTTTTATCCTGGGTGGGAGTATGTTAAAATAAAACAACTAAATAAAAAGACGAGGCATTCAGAGTAACGAGAAAATAACGCGTTACTTTTAAGCTGACATAAAGCGTTTCTTTCGAATCGCAGTAACGAGTAACGCAGTTAGTGACTATTTGAGTGAGGAACGAGTAACGGTATTTAGATACTTTCTTTCACTAACGTGTACATGTCTCGTGAAAGGTTAAGAGCGCTGGACAAGCTTCTGCCGCAAATCCTTCACTCTTTCGACTTTAGCAAAGTGAACGCTTTGCTAAAGTCTAAAGAGGAGGCGAGTTCCCCCTTTCCTTCTGTTCAGCGTTTAGTCTGCGAAAGTGGAAAGATGGTGGGAACAGCTTGTGCTGCACCCTTAACCTACCACCGGCTATAGTTTATTCTCCCCGCCTTTAAATGGAAAATCAAAGGAAAAGAAAGAGTAGCGAAACTTTTTCCTCGTCGCGAAAACAAAAATAAAAACTACAACCGTTGGTTTACCTCAACGTCTAAAGAGAACCTCCTTATCTCATTTGTTTTTTGCCTGTCTTATTTGAAAACGAAATTGGCTCGAACATTTTTTATGCCCGATATTTAGCTGAAAATGCGTTCTCTAAAAACATCCTCGCGTGTTTACCGCGTAAGGGGCTGAGATAAAGGCGTCGTGCCTGACAAAGCTTCTGCCCCCAAAAGTTTAGCAGCTCGAGATAGTTACATAATCAAAAAAATTGCGGTTGCTTAGCTCGGCTATGCCAGGATATACGTAGCGTGAGCTTATGCGCACAAAATGAGAGGCGCTATCAAGCAGCTCCGGTGCAGCGTCAGACTTGGCTACTGCGTAACGGAGGCACACGCCTGGCCACGCGGCGGAGCCAGTGCGTCTGCCGCGGCTATGACGTCACTCCTCTGGAATGCGAAGACCGGCGAGGCGCGCGCGCTGACGGTAGATTCCGCGGCGGCGGCGGCTCCGGCACGCCAGCTGTGCGCCGTGTAATGTCACTGCTCCTCGCGCTTGCGCAGATTGGCGAGGCGCGCGCGGTGGCAGCGGAGCCCGCGGCGACGGCGGCTCCGCCCCGCCAGCTGTGCGCCGTGTGACGTCACTGCTCCTCGCGCTTGCGCAGCTACGGAGTACGGCTCATTATGAGAGCCACGCGAAACTGCTCAACCTCGGCCAGTGTAGCCTAACGCTACAAAACAATTCTACAAAGCATTACGCAACTCAAGAAACAAGTCAACGCAACAAGGGAAGGTAAACAACAGTATAATCATTTGGTAAACAATACTATAAATAAACATCAGTAAATGTTAGTCGTGTTACAACTAAAACAAGGCAAAATAACGCTAGAATACTATCATGTATCTCCGACATGTCAGCTGCAACTACAAATTCAAATGTGATTACAATGGAAACATATATATTTGAAATTGGCTATATGCCGTGACTATGTTCTTGGTGCAATACACTATCCAGATAAAATGGCGATTGCACTCCCAACCAGGAATCTTCTCCATTAGAATTTAAAACTAGAAAACGTTTTATTAATATTCATATTTAAATCCATTCTATTTATGGTTTTAGTTGTTTTGAAAAGTTAACGCTTGTCGGCCATAGTTGGTTCTTATGGTCGGCATTCTTCGCTTTGGGTTTCTAATCGGGCAGACAGTCAGGCTGCCTGTTGGTGTGGTGTAGCCTATTTATATGCATCTACTGTAAAAGTCTGAAGTAGTATAATTGGTCTACCTCGAGCATATTATATTTGATGATGAGTGTGTGTGTTCCTAAATTTCTGCTATACCCTTTATAAATTTCACACTTTCTTAATGCAAAAGCATAAGTTTGTTATACGTCGCAGCTGTGATCGTTCTCCAGACCAAAATACAATAACAGATTTTATAGTAAAATAATAAACAATATAATGTGTGTTTTATTCAAGTGGCTGTACAAATTTTGTGTCCTACAAATACTTCTTGTTATCTGGGATAAATCAGCCTTTAGCTTGTTGACATGGCAACTCCATGAAATGTCCTCAGCAAACCATACACTCAAAATGTTCTGTTCTGCCACTTGCTCTAACAACATGCCTTCGAATGTTGTATCAATAAAGCCGTAGTCTTGTATATTTACTGGTTTAAAATTATATACTTAATTTTACTTGTTTATAAAAGTATACAATTTATTTGTAACCATTCTTATAATTTCCAAAGATATTAATTAACCAACTTTTCTACGCACTTTTACGTCACACTAGCAAAAACTATATTTGTGTCGTCTGCGTACATTATTAATTCAGGGGAACCTGGTATAGCTGTAATATCATTAACGTGCACGAACAATAATAGAGACCCTAGAATGGAGCTTTGAGGAACGCCATGTCGTATTTCACTTCAATAGATGAATGGTCAATTATAGATCCATATGGATAACAATCTGACGGATATGCTTTTATTAGTCTTAGTGATACTCCTGCTACACAGTAAATTTCAAGCATTTTTAATAAAATATCATGTTGCACAGTATCAAACGCTTTTATGAAGTCAAGAAATAATCCTAAAGTCAACAATTTGTTCTCAATATTTCCAACAATTTTATGCTTGATGTAAATTAGTGCTTGTTCTGCAGGCTTCTACTTGTGAAAACCATACTGAACCTGCGTTATTATTTGATTCTTCTGAAGAAAACAATCTTGCAAGCCTGTGTTTATTAAGGCACTAAAAATCTTTAAAATTACGAGGAGCACCGAAATCGTCCTACCATTATTTGTCTCTCCGCCTCTCTTATTCACAGGGGCTATTTTGGCTCTTTTTAGTTCAACTCACCAGACTCAAGCATCATTTTATGAAGGGAACAAGATAGGACTTATTATACCCACGGCCTGATTTTATAGGTAAAAATGTTATTTCATCATTACCAGCAAAGACATCATTTCTTAAGTTTCTAATAATATTTTCAATTTCATTTGGCCTGGTTGGAATAAACATGATTAACTACAGCAGTTCTATTATGGGTACACAGTTATATGCGTTTACATTTCCTCCCCTGTGCGTGCTTATACTAATGAAATGCCGATTAATTTCGTCTGCCAGTTATTTTCCAGAACATTTATATTATTTATTCAGATTGTCTTCATACTACAGCGAGGTTGCCTTCTATAGGTTAAGTTGTTTATGGTGTCCCATACCTTTCTGCTCTAACTGAAAACATACAGAAACTTATTTTGATAATAATCACACTTCGCCTTCTTCAGACCGGAGTTCAATTTGTTTCTAAACCTTTTGAATTGAGCTAGACGAAAGGGATCCCGACTTGTAATAAAGACATGATACTTGCGAGTTGTTTTTGTTGTTTTTTTTTACTTTGTTATACAGGTCGCCAGATACCAAATGTTTTCTTACTTTTTATTGTATCTTTCGCAAAGGAAACGCTGCATTAAAAATTAAAATTAAACTTTGTTTAAATTTTATCTTAAAGATTTATATGCACGGGATGTGTCACGCTCTTCGTAGACGTCATCCCTACTTGTTCTATAAGAGGTAGCCCAAATCCTGTAGTATGTCATCGTTTATTGGGCCGTGCCAAAGCGTTCGTTTGTCATTTTTGTGTTCCCTAATTAAACAAGACCCAAAGCAGTAGATGGTAAGATGGTCACTAAGGTCGTATAATATGGCGTAAGCTGTAATATGATTACTACCTAGGTTTGTGATGCAGATGTCAAGAGATGTAGCAGCATCTGTAGTCATCCTGGTTGTCGGTGTTATTATGTTGTTACAGGCATACTGAGAGATGATGTCGTGTAATTCTCTTGCATGACGGTCACGTTAAAGCGCATCTATATTTATATCCCCGAGAGTAATAGATGACTAATATAACGACCCGAGGATGCATAGTGCATTTTCAAAATATTTTATGAATTCATGCACATTGCCAGAGCGTGGTCTGTACAACGCAGAAACTACAGTCTTCGATGTTCTAACAAATAAGCTTTCAAAATGCTCGTCCATTCTTTTGAGGTTATCGATAACCTGATGCTGCAAGTTATTCTTGAGATAAATAATTGCACCGCCACCAACCCTTTTTTTTCATTTTTTGCTCAGAAGTTCGCACGGCATTCTCGGTTGCGTGTCCTCTTTGATAACCAGGTTTCAGTAAGCTCAACAGCTTTCAATTCCACACTCAACGAGTGTAAAGATATTTCAAGGTCATCTACCTCATTTTTATGCTTCTTGTGTTTAAATGTATAAAAAAATTTCCTTCGCCTTTTCTGTATTTTTATTGAATCCCTGGCAGTCGTAACAGTTGCAATCAGATTGAATGTCTTCCTTCACAATTGTTTCGCGTGCACTCCGTTTGCTTAGCCATCTTGTTTAGTTTGCTATTTTTTAGCACAAGCTGACCCCATCTGCACCGTCCTTTTTCTTTTCTTTTTTGTATGTACGAACTCTATAATTATTTTATGCCTATGATAGTCTACGTAATCTGTCGCAACTAACCCCTATCAGCATTCACTGGGAACCTAGATATACAGCCACATTCTGTCGCGGGTTTTAATCAAGCAGAAGTATTTTTCTGTTCGTAAATATCTCAAAGCAAAGACGACACGATGTTATTTTTATTTCACATGTTTCACTAGTCCCGACCACTCACCACCCATCGAGCATGTAGCCTTAGCTTGAGTCTCGACAATGCCGAAGTGACCATCATAGAGAAATCACAAGACTTCGGATCAACAGCCGACTAGCGTCACTACTTTTTCGGCATAGAAAAGTAGACCATCCTCGACAGTGATTTGACGTCAAAACAGATAGTAAATCTTCACGTCATTGTCGCGGTCTCGTTAACTGCCCCAAGCGCTGCGAATACTTCCTAGGGACTTGGCAGACCGGATCCCTTTTTTGGTGGTCTATAAGCCACTGAAGACAAGTATATTTTTGTTTTAAAGTGTAGACGTGATGTGTCGGACGTAAGTTTCCACGTCTCTTTCTAGGTTTAGAAATATGACTGATTGACAAGCGCTCTTGATACGATGTCTGCGGTAAGGAGCTCTTTTCCTGGGACGTATGTGATGTGGTAGCTGTACCTCATCATGAGCGTCCATAACTGTTTCAGCTTTTGTGTGAGGTAATCAAGAGCCATGTACGAAGAAAAGAGAATTAAGAGGGTTGTAGACGGTATTGAGCTTGAAGAACATGCCGACTAAGATAAGTCCTAAACATCTCACAAGCCCAGATGAGCGTTAGTCTCTTTTTTTCAATATTTTTTCCTTACTCTGGAGGCGTACACAATTACTGAACCTTGGTTGCACTCCTGTTTTTTTCTGAGTACAGCACCGCGGCTGTAACAAGATGTATCGGCAGTTAGTGTGGTCTCTTCTCCTGGGTCGTATACACTCAAGGATTTATTGCAACGACAGAATTGCCTTCCACTTGTCGAACTCATCCTTTTGTGTCTATTGTACAAACTTGTCTTGCATTGGCTGTAATCACAGCATTTGGGCGGTGCATGCAGTGACGTGGCAAAGTCTTCCATAGACTCACTTGTCTGTTTGATGTTGGCATTCAACCGAGCTTGCTCAGAAGTGCCGCTTTTTGGTTGCATGAAATACATATTTAATTTGCTCATGACGATGTTGCACCTAGTTTGATCAGTTTTAAAGTGCTGAAGATGCCCTCGGCTTTGTTGCCCATGATATACAAAGGTCGCCAATTTGGTGTTCTTCAGGTTTTGGGCTGAATCACATCACAGTAAAAAAATTATTATTTTATTATTTTTGGTTATATGTTTGGAGACGAAAACGAAAATGGCTCCACCTGTTGTATCACGAAGGATGTTCTCGCTGCGTCGGTTGCCATTTTATAAGCTGACCCGTTTCTCAGGGCGCCTCAGAAGCCTTTGGTTTAGGTAGCGGCTCTTGATTTCCGGCGTTGATCCCACTTTCCGCACAATGATGTGGTCAGCGGAAGAAGAACCAGGCAACTACCGCAGACGAGATTACCGCGTAGAACAAAAAGACTATTATCTTCCATTACCTCCAACCGGTATCTTACCCAGCCAAAACGCTAGTCGACAAGTCCCAGGAGGTTCCAGCCCACACCACGTCCTTAGGATAATCGTCTGGTAGAACGCCACCTAGTGTGAATGGGTGAGCAATGTGGCGGACAGACTGTCCATAATAGTACCCACGTCGCTTCCCGTTTGATGAGTTCAAAACTGCCTTTTTTACGCAGCGACGGTAGCGAAGTGAGCCCGGTTGACATGCTAGACTTAAGCCAAATACGATCTAAAAGTTTCGCACGAAATGAATCACAACTGATTCAATGCGCCCCTTTGCGCGATAAACGTAAAGGGCAGCCCCATATGCCTCCGCCCATCAGAACACGTCGGCATCATGCCGTCGAGACAAAACGACAAACACACGCAGAAATGGGCGCGGACAATGTTGGTCGAGCGGGATGGTGCCCTCCGAAGATATCGACAGCAGGACGAAAGGCCATTGGAGAGGGTGTATGCCTGAGCAGAAAGTTACTAAAAAGACAGGTTAATTTCACACGCTAGAAGAATGTATCAGTCCTGTGTAAAGAAATGTTTCCTATGATTTTTATCAAAGAACAAGTGATGAGATACCGCGACGTCTAATTGCAGCGCCTGAGTAACAAGCCGGGAGCGCACGTGGGAACCTAGTGTGCAAGACGAAATTTCTACGGACTTGCAAACAAAACGCTTCTTACTTTGAGTAAATATTTTCATTTTTAATAACATTATAGTCGTTTAAAACCAGGTAGTGACTTCCGCCCACCCTGTAGATACCGCAGTTAATGGCGTCCCGAAAACAAATATAATTTTTTGGCCTATTCAATCTCATCAAGGTACATACCCCCAGTTTTCTTCTTTACTCCATAGTTGACACAGGAGTGGATATATCTTTATTTGAAAATACATATGGTTAAATCTGCACAAACTTAAAACAAGCAGCGTTCACAGACGACATCCATTCGACCGCTCAGCGCTTCGGAGACAGAACTGGACGCTGGGAACTCTGGGAACAGAAGAACTGGGCTTCGGAAGTCCGGGGACAAAAGAGCTGAACTTTGGAACTCTGAGAACAGAAGAACTGGGCTTCGGAACTCCGGGGACAGAAGAGCTGAACTTCGGAACTCTGGGAACAGAAGAACTGGGCTTCGGAACTCCGGGGACAAAAGAGCTGAACTTCGGAACTCTGGGAACAGAAGAACTGGGCTTCGGAACTCCGGGGACAGAAGAGCTGAACTTCGGAACTCAGGGGACCGAAGAACTGAGCTTCAAACCTCAGGGTATAGATAGAGCTGAACTTCGAAACGCCGAGAGACGAGCTGTGCTTTCGGAGCTCTAGGGAGAGAAGAATTGGGCTTCGGGAATTCTGGGACAGAAAAGCTGAACTTCGGAACTCCGGAAACAGAAGAGTAGAACATCAGAACTCCGGGGAGCAAAAGAACTGGGCTTCGCAATGCGGGGGGACAGAAGTGCTAACTTCGGAACTCCGAGGATAGAAAACGGTGCTCTGGGGACCCTGGAGAAAGAAGAACTGCACTTCAGATATCCTGGGACAGATTAGTGTAACTTCAGAACTTTGGGGATAGTTGAATTGCACTTCAGAACTTTGGGGACAGAAGAACTGTTCTCTAGAAACTCCGAGGACGTAAGAAATGGGTTTCAGAACTTCGAGGACAGAAGAGCTGAACTTCGTAACTCAGGAAACTAAATTACTGTGCTCTGGAAGCTCCCGGGACAGAATAACTGGGCTCTGCAACTCCGGGGACAGAAGAGCTGAACTTCAGAACCCCGGAATCAAAATAACTGTCCTGTGTGAACTCCGGGGAAAAGACTTAGCTTCGGAGCACCTGGGACAAAATAGCTGAACTTCAGAACTCCGGGGACAAAAGAACTGTCTTCTGGAAACTCCGGGGTATAAACTTCGCTTCGGAACTCTGGGGAGACAGGAGAGCTGAACCTTAGAACTTCGGGGAAATAAAGAACTGTACTCCGGGACAGAATAACTTGGCTTGTGTATTGCAGATGCAGAAGTGCTGAACCTCAGAACTGCGTGGATAGAAGAAATGTGCTCTGGGAACTCTGGGGAAACAATTACTGGGATTCGGAACTCTTGAAACAAAAAAGAGCTAAATTTCGGAACTCCAAGGACAGATAGAGCTCAACCTCGGAACTCCGGGGACAAAATAACTGGGCTTTTGAACTCCAGTGACGGAAGGGCTGAACTTCAGAGCTCCGGCGATAGAATAATTTTGATCTGGGAACTCTAGGGAAAAAGCTGTGATCTGGGAACTGCGCGGGCAGATGTGCTGTGCTTCAGAAACTCTGGGGATAAAACTGTTCTTCGGGAACTTCGGCTCAGAAGAGCTGCACTCCGGGGACACTGCAAACTGAACTGAGCCGGTAGAACCCCCACTTTTATGACAATCCATGGCAAGCTTCGGTGGAGAAATTTCAGAGGAAAATAGCACTCTGAGAAGAAGGTAGATTTGCGTCATTGCCTTAGCGCTAACGTCTAGCCCTTACTGGTTTTAGTGAATTCACGGAAACATTTATTGTATCGCTCTTCTGTCTTCCTTTCGCTCTCCTTTCAGTTGCTGGTCACCAAGCTCGCGCTGCGCCTCCTTTAAGTTTCATAACAAAAGTAACTCGTCTAATTCGTTCATTTATCTCTTTATTTGAATAACTTAAGAACCTTGGAGTTAGTGTATTACATAAGGGAGTGGGTTTACACTCCCTTATAGGAGCGGACAATGTTGGCCGAGCTCATTACTAACAAAACTTCTCGTTTTGTTCTTACTGAGCAGGTCTACCGTTTCTGGGAGTACCGCAATCTCTAACCGGAGTGGTCGCCTACTACAAGCGAGGTATTGGGGAATTTTAGTTGCTCGTTTCGATACCTCTGATTACGATACCCGGTAACAATATGTGGCATGCGCAAAGGCGTCGGCGGAATCTCGAGTGTGGTTATCGGGGTTATTGGAACGATCTACTAGAACTCCCTATGCCGTGTAAGGCGCTTTGGCGGGTCCTCGTGCCGCTTCCGAGCACGGCCCCGCGGAGTGGCCCCGGAGAGGCACTCTGCCGCTGCGGCTGGCGGGGGGACGCGTTGACGCCAGGCCGGATGATTGAGGAAACGGCGTCAATTAGAGCCAATAACACAAGCGCCGCGGCGTGCCCTACCCTCGCTCTCTCCCTCTCTGCCCCGTTCTTTTTCCTTTCTTTCATTTGTATTTTTTCTACATTTTTTTCTCTCCGCTTTATTGTAGCTGCGGGACTCTGGAGCTATGCGCCAGTTGCTAATACGTGAAGTCATACTTGTTGCAAAGCGTCAGACCGGCATGCGCGCCACCTCATGGCTGTCGCTCCTTTAGCAGAATCGCAGAAAAGAGCTATACTCATATTGAAATAAACACAGCGCAAAAGAACTAGGACTAGCAGAAAAAGGACAAAGACTACTAGTCCTTGTACATTTGCAGTGTGTTTATTTCAATACGCTTAACCATCAGTCCACCAGTTCATTTTGATTTAGCTAACTCTACGATTTCTCTCAAATTTGAAGTAAATAATCGGGACAGTTTGTAAATACACGTGAATAAAATTTCACAATAAGGTGTGTTAAAGTAAGCGCCAAGAAGAGTGGGGTATTTATTCATTCTCTTAAGAAGAGTGAATTACCCGTTCGGTTACGAAGAGTGAGACATCTACTCCGTTAAGAAGAGTGAGCTATCCATTTTGTTAAGAAGAATGAGTTATCCATTCAGTTAAGAAGAGTGAGTTGGCTAAAAGTAATTTTAGATTATTCGAAAGATGGAAAGTAACTCATTTTTTTAGGAGGAGAATTTGCTGAAAATCAGAATGATGTTTCAAAAGCTGTGCTCTATTTTCCTCCATGCGAGCTCACGGAGCATTATCAAAATGTCCCCTTGATTATCGCTTTGGTCCTGCTATTTCTTCGGCATTCCTTGTTGTTACAAATCGTTGACAGTTTACCTTGTATTTCTTATATTTGCTCCACCATACGCTTAAGGGTTTATGTTGTCTGAGAAAGAGAGGACTTTCGACATGGTGGCAACTTTTACGAATTGAGTTCCAATAGGCGGCACAACGTTTCCTTAAAGCGGTCTTCCGGCCGCGGTGACTTCATGCCACCGATTCGAGGCTTGATTGCCAGCAATGAAGATGGACGGTGTTCTGCGACTCTGCCGCTTCTATGCGCTTCCTCGAGTATTTTCTTCTTTTTTCTTTTCTTTTTTTTTCAGTTTGTATTACGTTTGTCTCGAGCTGACGCAGTTGGTCTGGCCCCCGAGGAACCGCCACCAAACGACCGAACTAGACAAAATAAATAAAGAAATAAAAAGGCAGTACACTGTCGACCGCAATAACAGCAGCAAGAAGGCCTCTCATGTCTGTCACATTTTTCTTCTCCCTTTTCCAACGGTCTAACTTCACACAGCGTTTTTTTTTTGTTTTTAATTTTGGATTACAAAGTGCAAGGCGCGCTAACAACGTAGCGTGCTTCGACACTACTTGCGAACCTCGGTGAAACTGCGCCGATCAAGCTCTTTCGTGTCTGACACCAGTTTAAAAAGCAGGATAGACTCTGCAAGAACAGACGATGTGTACAGTTCCATTCAAGAACGCATTTTTGATTTAACTGGTGTACCACTCTGTGGCGTACTGTACGGTCCCCGAGTATCTGTCCTGATGAAGTTCCAGCTTACTTTAATTTCCTAGAGTAGCCAATGATGTCAACTTGCCCAAAGCCAGGGAGCGCTCTTCTCGGCTCTCGAAACGCGGTGTATGCGTCTACGACTCTACATTACTAACGCTACATAACTAACGCTTTGGGGGCTCAGAAGGGTACGAACTCTAGTACTAACGTCATTTTGTAGATGCAATTGTGTAAATTAGCCAAATCAGCTAATATACTTGTTTTTAAGGAAACGTTAAAGGCCTTCAGAACTAATTCCTTTACAGTATCAACGAAAAGCTCACACCCATGGGCGCGCAGAGTGGAGACAGCGAGCTCATTACGAAAGCCTTTAGCATGCCCAAAAAACAAGGATTTAAAAGTGTTTATACTTGGCTTTAACAACACGTGTTAGGAGGCGAAAGCCACGGCTCCCGTGAGTCAATCTGAGTAAAGGAGCAAAGCGCTCAACAGCTCTCCACGTTACGAGCGGACTACGGTATGTTGTCATGTGTTTCCGTCGGAAGCTGTGAATGTTTCACCGGGACTGCAGCTTTCGCCGTTCGCCACATTGTAGGCTGAAACGTTGTATCGCCAGGACCCCAATTTAAAAAAATATTTCAGGAGTTTTGAAATATTAGACCCCGAATCGTATTAAAATCCTCCAAAAGGCAAACGCGACATGACAACTCGATGGATAAATAAATGCATGGGTTATTAATGGCTCAACACTTGGTCGCAGGTTTGCGCCACCTAGCCACTGTATTTTTTTCAGCAGATAAACTTGTATACAAAAAACATTTTAGGTTAATATTTTTATTGCACCATGTCTAAACAATGGTCAGTCCCAGCGATCTGCGACAACTTTCCGAACCCTAATGCATCCTTATACTGACGTATGACTTGGACCCGACGATGCCTCGCTGCATCGTCTAGTCCAGCTTTGCCCTCGGCTTATTCTGCCGGGATCGACACCTTACGTGAAGGAGCATACCGGGGAGCTCTCGCCAATGTCAGCTCGGAAAGTGATATTGGCGATGTCACTCTCCTAAAATTGCAGTTGTCTTTCGACATATCGAATAAACCGTCATGAACGCCGAGGACGCTAACTCCAGTCTCAGCTTTCCGCTCAAGTAAGTGTTGCGAATGGCCTGGACGCTGTGCGTGAGTGTGTGTGTGTGTGTGTGACATCACGCTACGTCACAGCGCCACGTGACGTCATGGCGTGACGTGACGTGACGTGACATTCTGACTTCACGGGACTCCGACGTCACAAGAGGTGCGTAACTCCTGGATGTCACTTGACACCGGGACGTCACATTACGTCATGAGTTCGCATGTGAGTTCTGTGACATTACGCGACGACAGGCGTCACGTGACGTCACGGTATCACGTGGTGTTACTCCTTGACGTCACGTGACGTGATGCCACTGTGACCTCACGCTGACGACGGACTCTCTACAACGTCCCACACCGATTCCAGTGAAAGGAAAAGCCTGTAACAAGTAGCGCCGTAAAATTCCGACTTGTGTGGCGGATGCGTCCCTTTGCAACCGGGAGCGGGCACCTGCAGAATACGAGTTTTCAGAAACAATATTTAAAAAATGCGTTATGCGACGAGAAATTGAGAGAGAGAGCAAGGGACGAGGGCGCGCGGGGACCTCAAAATGCCGAGCTTTTCAATGTAATGATGAGTGGGTGTAAACGCAAAGCTAGATGCCCGGCGTTCGGCAATCGAACGCGTTCGAAGAGTGTAGTAGACATAAAGGCAGTTAGTTTTGCGTCTGCACATTATTCAGTCCAACGAGAGCTCCGTGTTTTATCATCCCCGCACGCTCTCGCCTCCTTCTCTCTCCCATCTTCTCGTTGCATTCTTTTCTCGACTTACGTCCCGAGTCAGATAGCCTCTGCTTAGTTATCTCCACCTTCCTAACGTCCTATTGGCAGTGAGCTGCCAGATAGCCTCCTGGTAGCTGGTGGAGGTCGCTACAAACATGCTATCCCACGGTCGTTTGTTAAACAACCAAGTAAATAGCCGTGCTGATTCTTTCATGGAACGCTGTTTGAGGTTCTAGCTATGCAACGTGGCGGCAAAAGGGTATCCGTGTCTGTCGTACTCAGATGTTTTGTTTAGGGGAGAGCGCGGGGGGAAGGAGGCCAGTTAGGAGAAGGGTGCTAAAGTTTCAGTTCCTGGCTAGGCAAAAGTAATTCGCTTAACTTTTGAAAGTTTATAGTTATTTCAAAAGCACTCTCCTAAAGGATGTACCCAAACAAAATATTTTTTATGGTAATCTGGAGGTTCATCTATTAACGAAGGCGTCTCAGATCTTTGGAGTATCATCGTCTCCAGGTATCTGCACAGGACTGGTTATAAAACTAACTCAAGTGATCTCAATTTTAAACTTGCCTCGATCGCCCTGACAAACCTAGGGAGCAAACAACGTGCCATGCATGCATGTATTAAGCGTGCATTGTGATTTGTTATGTTTGGTTACGTGGAACTCTAGATGGCTTCGGATACGCTGCATGCACGAAGCACTCATGTGCTGTCCTGGTTTGTCAAGATGATTAAGACCAGTTTAAATTTCTTTAAGAGCGGAATGTGTATGACTTGTGATTTATTTAAAAATTAAAAACATTCCATGGGTTCTGCTTCTTCTACAGGTGCGTACAACAGCCTAGAGTTCTTCGTTCTTTTGGATTGCGAGGAGCACCTTGTGGTAACTGAAGTAGCTAACGTAAGTGAGATCCTCCAAGTTATCATCCTTATCTGGTGATGAACATAACAACACAACTTATTCTCCTAATCTCGTATGATGCTGCGTAGGTTTGGCATGACGAGTTCTAATTGCTCGCACATAAACTGAACCACGAGTTTTTGGTATCCCAGACGTCGACGTTGAAGTCAACGCACAATCATATGGGTATCTAGAAGTTCCTGGGGCCCTTGAATGACGAGCGGTTCGAGTTCATCATGCAAAACCGACCCGCATATCCACGACCATGAGCAGAAGTTGTATAAGCATGGTCTTTGCTAGATCGCGCGACGTATTCCGCGATTGCAAATTTGCAAGAGGCATGTCCGTGTATTAATATGGGTACCGCAATGATCCATCTAATTACAGACCCATCTCTATTACAAGCATCCGATGTAAATTATTCGAGCATGTCATCTACTCGCAACTCATGGACAATACCTTAATAACTTAAGCTATTTTCACCCCCACCATTACGACTCTGAAAAAAAAGCTTTCTTATGAAACATCTATTTGAATTTGCAACAGACGTGCATAATACCTTTAAAGACTCTTGTGCTATATATGCCATTTTTATTGATTTTGCTAAAGCATTTGTTACTGTCCCTTTTTAACGTTTACTCCTGAAACTTTCTCAATTAAACCTTGATAGTCATGTCATCAGTTGGACGTCCTAATTTCTTACTAGGCACAAGCAGTCTGTTTTCAGAGATGACAACTCATCCTCCCCATTATGGTGAAATCCGGAGTTTCCAGGGCAGCGTTTTGGGACCACTTTCGTTGGTCATCTACATAAATGACCTATAAACCTTCACTAATCTCGTCATCTGTGAGGCCTTTTGCCGACGAATGCGTTCTGTTCCGCAGAGTTTTCCATTCTAGCGACTCAGAAATCCAAGAACCTAAAGTATTCTAATTGCTCTAAACACCACGTTACTTTCTACTCTATTTTATCCGCTTTTGTTTCATCTGTTTCGTCACCGAAGTACCTAGGTATCACTTTCACCAACTATTTTAGTTAAAATGCTCACATCGATAACATAGCTAAGAAAGCATTGAGAACACTTGGATTTTTTAAAAGGTATTTGTACTTAGCACAACAGGACGTAAAACTTACTTCATATAAAACCCTCGTTCGGTATAAGCTAGAAGGGTGGTCTCCAAGCTTTATGGCTAAGGGACCGGATTAGATGTCTGTCGCAGCCTCGAGGGCCAGAAAATATACAAGTAAATATAGATGCGAAAAGAAAAACACGAAATATATAGACAAATGCATTTTAACACAAACATTGAAAGTAGAGTAAAAAACGTGTCTTTAAATTAATTCAAGGTGCAATAAGAAAAAAACCTACATGCGAATAACATGACTTGCGATTAATGTAGTTTAATATATAGTATAATTGAATATTTAGCTAATTACGACATATAATAAGTTTTTGTCCATAAACCTCACCGGGCATAAATCAAGGCGCTTAAAGTTTCCCTGAGGAGGTCTCTAAGATCACCCAAATATGGCGATGACTCCCTCTGCGGCCGCTAAGCATCCTGGAAATCTATAACTCGCAACGATGCGCCGCTAATTTCCTATTTAAGAAAAAACTAATAAAAATCGAACACACTGCGGTCACCTCCGGCGATGGGTTCCGGCAGCCAGGAAGACATGTGAAAAATTAAAACACGACATTTCGCTGAGATTGCAAACGCTGTTTTAAAAAAAAAATGTGGATGATTTTGTAGATGATAAAACCAAATAAGAGTAGTCAAAAAATGTTAATTTTTCGCGGAGAGGGAACCTTATACTTGAAATAATCGTCTCAAAAACAACGCACTATAAGATTTTCTTTTTCGGCAGTGATGTGTTTTGTCGTTAGCTCTTGATCGCGCTTTCACTGGGTTGAATAGTAGTCCGGGCTTAGTGGCCAACGAGCTGCGCTAATTCGAGATATCAATCCTCGGTTCCACCGGTCGGAGGCGCAAGGATCCTTCCCTTGCTGTTGGCTGACAGTGTGGTCCTGGTTTCGGAACATGCTTTTCCCATCGCCGTAGATGACCTCGGTGTGTTGATATCTTTGATTGTATTTTTAATTTGAAAATCGGCCGCGTGTCGTCATGATTTGGGGAGTTTTAAAACGCTTGGAGCCAGCAGAGTGAGTTTTCGCTATATTTAGGCAATCTCAGAAACCTCCTCAGGGCACCTTTAAGAATGTTGGCGTACTTGCAAATGGAAGAAAACTTATGAAAAGGGGAGGAATTATTATAGCAGTACGCGAAACTCATCACACAAGAAAAGGCGAAAATAATTTTAACGTAATTGCACAGGCATAGAACAGGGGACCAAGAATGAAGATGCAATAAATGTGACGCAAAACTGTGAGTGGTACAAAATGTCAGAAGGGATACGAAGCGTTTGGTTAGCATCGCCGCGCCGTTTCTTTGCACGCTCTTATTTTATAGCAGTGAGCCTGCTGGAAGCATGGCCCTCGGGCCGGGCGTCACTGCAAGGACCGCGGCCGGCCACGGGCAGGTTAGAAGGCCTCCGCGAGTCGGGGTTTTGAGAACCCTGAACTAGAATATGCCGGCACAATATGCTCTCCTCATCAGCAATACCTCATCAATAGATTAGGGTCTATACGAAACTAAAGCCGCCCGCTTTATTAATAGTAGCTATTCCACAAAAACCAGCATATCGGAACTCAAGGCTATTTCTAACCTAATTCCTTGATTCTCGCCGCAAACTCTGTCGCCTTGCTCTTTTTTCACACAAGTTTTGTAACAACATGTCATCGTTCATGCTCACAAGCCTGCCTTATACATTTCTTTTCGTCATGATCACTCCTTAAATATTGCACCATCTATTCGGTCGCACTAATGGATTTAAATACTCGTCCTCTTGCTTTGTTTATCGTTAGTTGGAACTGCCTCCCTAACGATATATCCACTGGAACTAACGAAATTATATTCCGCGAAATATGTTTGTCTTTGATGTGATGTCTACATTGTTTCAAACCCCATGTATGTATACATGTTTTCTAGTAAATGCGCATATTACTACATTTTTTTTGTTCCAAATAGTGAGTGCTCAAACTTCTGGCATTAGTCTGTTTTAACTTTCTTCGTTCTTTTTGTTACTAATGTATTCAGACCTTTTTAACCTTTTCTCCCCTTCTCTTCTTCCTTCCCCCTCCCCTTATGTAATACGTTCAAACCAACGTCTTTGAGGGTAATAAACTCGAACTTGAACTTGAATCACCAGGTGCGGCAGGTGTCTCATGCTGCAGGTAGTAAGCCAGCTATGTCACACGATGTCTTATGACGAGGGGTGAATTTTTATCACCCCGCTGCTCTATCTATTAACTGTTGTGCTAAGTCGTGACGTCATACACCCGCTACGCTATCTGTTACTTTCGGTGTGTTATGGTTGTGGTTTTATGTTTTAGGTTATTTTTTGAATTAAGGTCTTTTTCTTTATTTTTTACCATAGATTCGGTATTTTTTTCGATGTCTATTTTCAGTGGCGGACGAAAGCATCGACGCTTAGATGGTCTTATGTAGACGAAAATGGGACACAGGAACGGGATTTCCCAAGCTCGAGTAGAACAGCTTGACCCGAATATTTGGAAAATGTCCCGCTGTATATAAAAGTTTTCTTTCCGTGAAATTTAAGATATTTTTGTTTAATCAAGGAGAGCCCGAATTCGTTTCTTTTTTTTTATTATTCTGATTTTGATAAATTTTTGTCGATACCCTTGTAAAAAATGGTGTTTGTATAAGAAATTTCTAGGTCCAATAAACGCATATCAGATAAGATCATATAAGAGCATATAATAACCTTATAAGAACATATAAGAACAATATAAAATGTTATAAGAAACTTCTTATAAGTTTTTTATAACTTATATTATCTTGTATTGTTCTTATACGATCTTATTTGATCATATGCGTTTATTGTACCAATAAATTTTTCATAAAAATAAGATTTTTCACTGGAATAGGTTTGTTTTGTTTTTTCTTAGGGGGGGGGGGACGAGGATGCATGCACAGAAAACACAGAACCCTATACTCGGCAGTCAATTATTTCGTGCTAAATTTTGCGTCCCCTTCGCGCGCGCTCGCGCAACTAGCTTTGACAGAGTTGGAGTACTGTGGAAGCTACGCTAACCTTGGTAGACTTTTTTTATTTGTGTATTTTGATCAAAACGGGCAAGAAACCACTACTTAAGAGACCGCATATCAGGTCGTCATAATCTAATTACGTGCGTCAGTGGAGTCTGTAAACTCTATACCAGCTTCATTTCTGTAATTTCCTATTGGCCTGTGTTACGTTCTGGATGACTGCACACGACTTGACTCGAATACAAAGCGCCAAGGTTGGAACAAAATACCCCTCAAACCTCCGCCATTTCAGACAACTTAGAGACGTGCGGGCTGTAAAGTTGAAACACAACTTTCTATGCGCTTCAGTATGTTTGTGAAAACTTGCACTGCAATTTTTGTTGTTGTCATTGTCGTCGATACTTTGCAAGAGAAGGTGTGCATAGTTCGATGCACGGCATGTATACATACATACATAGATACATACATACAAGTCAATTTATTCAAGACAACGGTGCGATTGCATTCGGGGTCATAGCAAAGGCCATAAACACCTGACAAGGCCATGCAACTCCCTTCGACTGCAGTGGCATAACAATACTTGTAAAGAAAATTTAGATATTGCAAGACAGGCTGAAACAACACCAAATATTGGGGAGAGTTTAAAGCAATAGTTCAGAATTGTACACACCCTAAATATATACTTACTCTATCCTTCTAATTTGCATAAAACATTACTTGCTATTCGTATATCCTCGAGCAAGTACCAGGTTTTACTCTTTTTTTTTATTGTAGTGGGTATTATTGTGTAACGCATCTAGTGTAATGGGGTGATGATTTAATACTTCTGCTACCTAAAAACTTAAGTCTCTCGTTTTTTGTACGGAGAGCAAGTCGTCTGCTTCTAGCGCTGGAGTTGCGGTGACGTCAGAACGACGCCGAGCTTTGATTGGCTTTGCTCAAAAGGATAGTGGGTACCCACTATTTGTTTTCAATCAGCCAATCAGAGCTCGGCGTCGTTCCGACATCATCGCAGCCCCTTGCAAGAAGCAGACGAACTGGCGCGCCGCATAGTTTGTTCCTGACCGTGGTTTAACCATTAAATTGATCCTTAAGTTATGAAAAACAATTTTACATGGAATTTGAAAACGTTTTCGATGTACACAAGCACCAGCGCCACCAAAGTTCTGCCGAAACCTGCGCTGTCCCGCCCGCCAGTGTCTTTTCCAATACCACACGCAACTGATGAGATCAAATTAAGCGCCTTCATTCATCAACTGTAGAGGGGCAGATTGACCAGTACAATACGACTGCTAACCTGAAGTTTTTATTTTTTTAAAGCGATAGCCTTACGGGCGACACTTTGCAGAGATTTCGAGCTCGTGGGCTGCCGTCGCCGCTGTCGAAAAACCCTTGTTATCTCCCCTCTTGGCAAGAGGAGGGCGATGTCGGATTTTCCCGTCGGGCGCGCAGCACGGAGAGAGAAGAGCGGGGAGCCCCGGCATTCCGCCAGTAACGACGCGACGAAGCGAGAGTCTTCCTGTCGTCTGCTTGAAAGACTAGTTTTCAAACATTACTCTCGCGTTATAAGAAATCCTATTTTGGCAGTATCCAGTTGCTACGCGTAATGCTGTACGGTTTTAGAAACTTCCTCCAGCGCTTACCCACTTACTTCACGGCATCACTAAGCACTCGTGGCGGTCGTCAGTGGCATCCACGACGCCAACCACGACGGCTATGAGAATTAACCACGTCGCACCTCCGTCCTCAGGTACGTGACGGCACCATTCCACCCGCATTGCGCGACCATGCTACAGCTATCGCTTCCGTTTCTTCGCACATTGCGGGCGACAAATACGACTCTTTGAACGACCAGAATAAATTTGAGATGTGTGAAATTGGATGAGTGAAATAGTATTCAATGTGTGAAAACGTCGTTTATGTTTAGTTATCTTTTTAGAAGTATCCAAGAAAAGTAACGTGCACGAGTGTAATTTGTAACGTAACGAATAAAGTAACCAACGACGTTTTACGACCGTCATTAGTAACAATAATTCATTACATTTAGACTATAATTCATTGTAATTCATCACATATTTCAAAGAACGGATATAACTCAGCTCGATTGTATATTTATTTTAATTTGGACTACAAGATCGACAAGAAATCAAGGCTTAATTTTAATTTCCTTTTACATGAAATAAGCAGTATCTGTTGAGCCATGACGTTCATCAAGTGCCGAGTATTACCGCTAGTATTGAGACTTCTTATTTTAGGGATACACCTCTCCCACAAATTAAGCAAAATATTACCAGCCTAGTACCCCAAAGTACAACTAGTTAGACTAACGCTAAAAACCCCATCGTGGGAAAAATTACCGGGACGCAATGAGCACTTTTCGAGCACTACTTTAACACCCACTCCAGTAGCACACCTTCATGCAGCACACAAAGGCACTTCACGTCACCCTAATGCTCGGCAAATCCGCTCTTTCCACAAACAGTGCCCATTCAGGCCACGACTGACTTTGACGCCGCCGCCGCTTAGTGCTTCCCCCGACACTAACTACAGAGCAGCCGAGCACCATTTCGAGAAGCGCAGCGGGACGTCCTTTTCCCACAGAATCTAACCGGAGGGACCGCCAACGCGCCCGCCGAAATCGCTCCAAGCGACGGCAGAGCCCCCTATTAGCACGACACCCCGCGGAGAAGAACGACACAGAGCGACCGCAGCGACCTCTCCGCCATCGCGACGTACGAACGCGACCTCTGGAGTCTCGAAGTTGTCAAGTGTCCAGCCCGGTTGACACGGTTGGCGCACTTGGTCGCTGCTCCTGAGTTCACACCTTCACCTCTCTTCGATAACTAAAAACTACCAAGGGTCGGATTCTGCAAAACAAATAGACGGTAGATGGTCGTGCATCCCTATGTGCCCGCCTTGCCCGACAATAAAAATCCGGGGAATAGGGGCGGGCGGTGGGAAGCTGCCCGAAATGTCTTACTCCGTGGGGCGCGCGTGCGAATGATTGAGCGTACTTCATGCTGCGCGCCGCGACGGAAGAGCGCAGCAACGTCCGGGGGTCCGTGAGACACGTGCCGGCCGTGTTTACTTTGGCAGCAGCGGTTAGTCCTCAGTTACGGGGCAGCGCTGGACACTTCTGCACGACAATCATCCTGGCCGTCTTGTTGCAGCGTCATTCGGGTTCCCAGGCGCCTTCGACTCAGGTAGAGATTTGGAGGACAAGGGTTAATTTTAGGAAATCGCTGGTTCAGGAGGTTCTGGTATGAAAATACGTGAGCACATAATCAAAAGCGAGCGCGGGCACTCACTCCACCAAGGAAGCTAGATTCTGCTGGATCTATAAAGTTGCGGTGATACCCTCTTTCAAATTCTCTTTTCTGCCTACGGTGGCTGATCTTTTTGCCCGCAATTTCGTTCTAAAACGCTTTTTCCCTCTACTTCCTACTGAGCGTGTTGTTCGTAATAATAAGAAGAAGAAGAAGAAGAATAGAATTATTATTATTAGTTATTATTATTAATATTATTTCCCATTCCATGAAATGGTGGGGTTGAGAAAAAAAGCCGCGCTAGGCGGCTTGACAAGTACTCAACCGCAGTACATTCCGCAGAAGTTAAGAATAAAAAATAATAATGGAACACAAAATTAAACAGCACAGACAGAAACAAGGTCAACACTGTATTAGCTGTTTAGCATCAATTTACGGATAATAAAGGTACTACAAAATCACACAATCAAATCTCTTAGGGTAAGTTAAACATAATAAAACGTAATTCCATCAAAGATGTTTTGGCAGAAGACACCCAGAAAATACAACAAATTTAGAAGTCTTAAAATTCGGTAGGCTAACGTTTTTTTTTTTTCCGTGTTTAATCGACATATGTCGGTACATGCCACCAGCCAGGATTACGGATTGCATATGCTAAGACGTGCTGTTGTAGGCTGGACAATTCCATCAATAATGAAGAGTCATACCGAAGTTCTGTTTAAAGTCTTGTCAATAGCCTATAATTGCAGAGGTTATAAATACTGAGTATGTTATCAATTTTCAAAAGGTTTTCTGTGTGTGAAAGATCAAATGCATTTACAATTATACGTATCGTCGTTTTTTGTTTTTTTAATCAGGTGCACTTTCTTTAAGTGCGTCGCAAGGGAAAATAGTTTAAATGGGAATAAAATAAGGATTTGTATAACATTATTTTAGCCGAGGTTGGAAGTATAGCGAAGCCGACATATCCTTCCTACAGACTTTTACTTTTTTTTTAATTTAATATTTTAATATGATATTCACAGGACATATTATAAGAAAACACAACTCCCAGTGCCCTAAAATGTTGCATCAATTAAATATTAACTGAGTTTAAAGTGATATTATTTAAAGAAGGGACAATTTTATGTTTAGGTCTAAATATTCTGGCCTTAGTTTTGCTTGTATTTATTTTAACGCGTTCATGTTAGTCCACAATGATATTTGATCCAACATTAAATTAACTTTTGACACCAGTTCCTCACCATCATCAGAAGCATGCAGGTGTGTTGAATGAACCGCATATATTACAAATGTCGTGTTTTTGTTAACATTTACGATATCGTATACATACATATTAAAAAGAAAAGGGCATATAGCCCTTCCTTATGATACACCTGAGAATACTGATATTACACTAGATAAAATTATTGCAACATGCATATTTTTCCCGCTTTCTAGATATAATTTTAGCAGAAGTAAGGCTGGACAACAAACACCTTAATAATCAAGCACCATAATATTCAAACTGGTTTAAATAGTCGAAAGCTTTACTGAAACCAATAAAACCTCCCAAAATCCTTTTTTTTTTTAAGTTCTAAACTATGTAAAATAAATTTCTTCTCTTCGAGTCATCCCCGGATTCCTCGAACCCCGTTTTCTGGCAAGTGACGCACTGTTATTTCTAAGATGTCGTCGATTTGAAAACAAATACGAAGCAGTGTGCCCATACCTTTTGTTATTTTATTCGCATTTATCTAAAAAAAAAACATAGATTGTTCTTCCAGTGATTTACACTTGTATATTTTTCTTGAAAAGTGACGAACTAAATTGTTCAAGGGCAACTTCGCGCACGGGGGCAGCACCAAAAAGCTTCATTCATTAAACAGTTCCTTCATAGTTTCTTCTACAGGTTCTTCTCCAGCGCTGTTCACTTGCAAACAAAGCGCGAAAAGTAATTCAATGAACGGAGTGCAATGTAAATTGTCACAAACTTACATTTAGATGGTCCATTTATCATACTTAAAATATATCGGATGTACCGAACAAAACGAAAAAAACATAATCCAGTGCCTTGAGAGCGCCAGCGTCGCATAAAATAGTGCTGAAGGCAAGTATTTGCAGATCGAACTTCTGCGAAAACACGAGTTTCAGGATTGGAAGGGGCTCAGTGGATCTCGCGTGGCAAGCTTTTGCCAAAGTTGCCATTTGTCAGCCAACCTCTGTCTGCAACTCCACAAAAAGTTGTTCAAAAACATTGTCAGTGATTTTTTTTTTTTCAGATGAAGCTTGAGATGCCATATTTACTCTCGTTGATATCGTTTTATATGCAAAAGGGCTGGCATAATTATTAACGAGAAGGGCATATAAAAGGTGAGGGTTCTCTCGAATTAATGAAATCGAGTGAACGTTGCTTGCGAAAAAAAGAGCAAAGGTGATCAAGGTGTCCAGCAGATACGGCCTGGACACGCGGTTCCTCTAGACCTCCGCTAGAGAAAAAGGGAGGTTCTAGAGAAACAGGCACATCACATGGATGGATGGGAAGTTTGATACTTTAGATCCATGTTCCAGAGAAAAAATAACTGGTTATCAAATGGCCAAAAAAAAATCTGTTTTTGGTGTAAGGCTTTTGAAAATATTAGGCACTTGTGAAAATCAGCCATCTTCGATAAGTCTTGTTCCGCACATTGAAAACCACTGCAAAAGAGACGAAGCACGCACCTAATATCGTCACACCGCCGTCTCCTTCCGCACAATAAAGTCCGGTCAGAATTACCATGGCAACCAAGCGTGTGGACGCATGTGCGAACGCAGCGCCTGATGCCAGCAACAACGGACGCCATTTCCCCAATGCAGTCCGCTGAAGTCAATTAAATTCAATAGACTACCTCCAAAAATCCCTGCACGCTACATTGCGCACGTTGCATTATGGGACCTAGCTGGCCATGGAGAGGAGAAGACATGGAGTGGCATAGTTTCGGTTTCAATCGCCCCGACGAAGTATTGCATATCAGCACGTTATGAAAATAAAATAGGCACTTGCTTTCATTGCACCCATACATCTTCGTGAGAGCCCCCCCCCCCTCCTCCCCCACTCCCCTCCCTTTGAAACACGGACCTCCAGCGGCCATGAGGGCCCACCTAGGCTTAGCGAGGATTAGGAGTACGGCCTGCCACGTCCGATACCTGTCTGCAGTACGGGCTACCACTCAAGAATGCAGCATGACCCTCCCGGCTCACAGATAATTTAAGAAGCCTTGAGCATTGAGGAGCCGATGGAACAGGATGACCGGCCCAGTATCCTTCTTCCCTGTGCCACCATCGTTCTGTGTTTACCTGTGCACGAACTCCGGCGTGTCGGGAGTCCGAATATACGTGCCCCATGCAGCATTCAATCCGTATCGGTAGGCAAGACCTATTCTATAATAAATTTAAGTAAAGTCGCATATTCGAAAATGCAAGCTCTGTATTTCGTCATGACAGGATATCACGAAGTGAGGTTGGCTAATTGAAACCATAATTTAGTTGCCAACGGGCTCCCACGATGTTTACGCGGCATTACGCCTTCAGGATTGCTTCGACTCTCCAAGATCTATTTTATTAACTTCCAGAGTATACAATGGGGGGAATGAAGGCAGCGTGAAAAGCTGCAACAATGCAGCTTGACAGAGCCCCTGCCCTTATACTTTTGGTAACTTGGCGGGCAGAATATTTCAACAGAACAGAAGTGAATGCGGCAACGCTTGCTTCAAGCTCCGGGTTATCTTCCAAAAAGACCATGCGCGCGAGTGGATGGATCAAATTACCAGGCCGAGTTTGCATTCAAGCGTGTACGTTTGTTTAGCAGATTCTTCGTTGCCATGGTGACGGTGATAAGACGGACTTTATAGTGCGGCAGGAGGAGGAAGTGATGTGAGATCAGGTGCGTACTTGGCTCCTTCGCCGTGCTTATCAATGGGAGGAACGTGAGCGAAATGAGTTCGAAATAAAGACCTAACGCAGATGGCTAATTTTTCCCAGAGCCTCATATTTTTGACGATCCTTACACAAAAAAAAAATGTTTTTAGCTCGCAATTTGGGGGACGTTTCTTGTACTGTACAACCGGGCTAAACTAGTCACGTGCCAATGAATACATGCCTACGGCTGAACCCTTCAAATCGAATGGCGGCTTGCGCGACCTAGCCAGTTTTCTTATGGATTATTTTACATAATACGCACCACATATTCAGGTTAAGCAAGAGGGGCAAATACACAGGCTTCAGTGATCCATCTTTCGCAACCTACCCCTGCTCCTATAGCGAGTAAAACCGCAACGCTGCAGCCACGAGCTCTCTTTACCTAGAACCTGTGTACAGCTCAGCGCACCCGGAATCTCGGAAGCCACAATGCGCCAGAGACGGCAGAGAACCCCGCCACCCGTCACGGCGATTGACGCGATATCTTGTCCGCTTCACATGAACACGACTCAGGCGGCACACGCGCCTCATATCCCACACAACACGAGCCACTGACGGGTGGACAAAGGCAGCACCGGGTTCGGCCCGGCTCACAAAGGCCCCCGCTACAAAGTCGACCGTTAAAAAGCCAGCTCACGGACCGCAACACCCCTCCGCCGTGACGTGGTACGTATTTCGCCTCGAACCCATCATTTTCAAATCTTCCAAAATCGAAACAGCGGTAGTACTTAACATCGGGAAGTGCAAATAAAAGAAAGTAACAAAATAGAGGGGAGGGGGGGGGGGTCTTTCCATTGCCCTTTAACTTCCCCACCTCCCAGCCCCTCAGAAAACTAGTGAAGCGAGAGCCATGAAAAAAATATATATAAAATAATAATATCCCATTTCGGGAGAGAGTTACACGCGGCGCCGCACGTGCCGCGAGCGCCATATTGGGGTTTTCATTTAGCGCTGCCTCCCGCCTTCCCCGCTCGACATCCAGCAGCGCTCAGGTCGACATTGTGGCGGCATCAAGATTAGGTGACGGTTCCGCAGTCAGGACCCCGACGCGGGGTCGGCCCCATCAACCGGAGTTCTCTGAAGGGCGCGCGCCCTCGCTCTGGGCCTCTCGAGGCTCGTCCGCTGACAGCCTCGCCGGGACGACGACCCGCTGTTCTGCAACTCCGCTTCAACTTACGATGGACCGCGAGGGATGCTACGGGCCATCGAAGCCAACCCAATTCAATGACCTGTGAGTGCCACGTGATCCACGAGGGGATGGAGCGGGAGTGTAGTGACGTGTTGCATTCACAGGGCTGGATTGGCTGGGATAGCTCGTAGCGTCCCTTGCGGTCCGTCCTAAGGTCAAAACGGACCGTGGTAGAGGGAGTCCCGGCGTTTGTGCGTGGCAACGACGGAGTTCCCCGATGACCGTGGGAGCCGCGTCGGAAGTGTCTCTCTTGCGCGGGAGGAGAATTAGCGCACGGAATCTCATCTTCGATCTCTCGTGCCGGGACCGCGTGTGTGCGAGCACGGGCGTTCTCGTCGGGGGAGGTTGCGCTGCGCGGCACGCGTATTACATGTTGCAAGTCCCGAAAACGATGTTCTTCTCACACACGAAGGAGGACGGGTGGACAGCGGAGAGTTGGGCTGACTAATGGGAACCGCACTGGGTTCCGATTCCGCGGCCATTTCTGCGAGGCTACATGGCGCGTTCTTCTTTCCCCATCATTTCTGTTTTGCGTTCTTTAGGCGCGGCGTGTTTTTCTTTTTTCTTTTTTTCTACTCTCTTGTTTTTGACTTTCGAGGATGCAACTTCGGCTCGAAGTTTTATTAAATTAAGCCCCGGATTATCCACATTAACCTTTCTTTATATTGTCGGGAAATGCAGACCCATGTTGTGTATTTCCTAGAGTAGTGTGTGTGTGTGTACGTGTGTGTGTGTCCGTGTGTGTGTGTATGAGTGTGATTTAGAAGGGGAGTCGGCTTGCGTTTCTTACAAGTCGGATTGCGCCTCGGTTATATGGTTGCGTAGCCATTATGAACAGGAGTTCGAACATTCACGCTCCTAGGGGTCAACCTATGGTTGAAAGAAACATGAATTACACATGAGACGAGAATGGGACAAGCCACAAACACACACGTCTCAAAACTCAGCTGAATAGAAGCGTCTACGTAACGTTAAATATGCACGCCTGTTTCCCTTGCACCTTGTCTTCTAAACATGAATTGCCTGCTTGTTTGTAATCGAGCGTTCAGCTTAAGTAGCCGAGCGCTCTCATCGAACATGAATCCCAGCCGAACGCTCAAGCATCGTTCGTGTCCAATCTGAGACCCGTTCTCGATCAAGGTAGACGACGTAAAGAGTTCAGTGCACAGGCCTTGTTTGAGTAAGCCCCGAGCTGCGCAGAAAACGATCAAAATAAAGCACCCCATGAGGTTCCATCTCGTCGCCAGTAATCGCTCCCAGGACAAGCAGCGTAAGGTGTCCCTTTCGGATATACGACCAGCGTCCAGCAAGATCTCTTTGCGTTCCATCCTGTTTTAGCTGCGCCTGCACGCCGAAGCTTTGTCGAACGAGCCCGCGCTGGATGCGGGACAAATAGAAAGCCTCCATGTCGTTTTTATCCCGAGAGTGTTTCGGTGGAGCCGTTTTATGGCTTCCATCCGTAACGTTTAGATTCAGGTTTATCTCGCCGTGACGTTCGCAAATTGTAACCATGGCGACTTGTTATCGGTGGCGACGACAAGTTCAGTGGTGTATTTAAACAGCACAGTGGAAGCATGGGACCATTTTCTGCTTAAAGGGACACTGACAGGGTATTTAGGCTCGCCGAGGTTTTTATTTGAACATGACCCTCGAAGCACAATTTGTGGCGGCTCACAATTCGTTATCTTTCCTCCCGAAAACTGCCAGTTGAGAATTGGCCGGTTTCAGGCGCGCTCGCTCTCTTTTTCATGGTCACGTGCCGTTCAAACTAGTGCTACCAAATATATTCAAAATCATCTAAGGCACAGATGCAATAATAAAAATGAAAAATAATATCGGACCCCGATTTTTTTGCCGCCCAAAAAGCTGCGAATACGTTGACTGAAAAAACAAATGTTGCACAGATCACAGGAAGTACGCGTGCCACGTCATTATCAATAGGGCGACGTACCACGGGCTGGACGACGCGTTGGCGGCACACGTTGGCGATGGCGGTTTCGCAGTAATGCCGAAGGCCATGTTCATGTCAAAGGCGTCAGAGGCAATTGAGTCCACCTTCGTGAGGCGTGATGACGTAGCGCTAGCAAAAAAGAAACTCGAAGCACGGGCCATGTGCAAAAGATTAAATTTGGGAGGACTCGCCCTAGCCATTGACAAGAGCAAAACACTGAGTTTTGAACCTGTTTTTCTTCGGCCAAGACACACAAGATAAACTGTCCTCTGCGAGTAATTGTCTCGGAAAATGGTACCTGGCAGAAAGCCCTAGCAGTCTTCTTGCAATCTAAGTTAAATCTCCTGACTATTGATGACCCCTTTCGGGTTAGGAGCTCGGAAGATGTGATAGATGCCTTGATAGCTCTTCCCAACAAGAGCGTCTTGGGTTACTCTGTTGACATTAAGGATCTATATTACTCGATCCCCCAGGATGAGTTGCTGTCTTGTGTAGAACATACGATAGATAAGCATGGTGTGGTGGCATTCCAAAATGAGGCAGGACTCAGTGTAAGCAGTTTTCTTGAACTCCTGGCATTTTATCTAAGGTCTACGTTTGCCACGTGGGACGAAGGCACTTTTATTCAGAAGATGGGTGTGTGTATCGGTTCCCGTATAGCACCGGTACTTAGCGACATTTTTCTAGCGGCCCTTGATCGGATCCTGGCTAGCAAACTTGAGGGTTCTAAGGTTGTAAGCATTTTTAGATTTGTGGACGATTTTTTAGTCCTCTTGGACTGCAGCTCAGATGTCTTTGAGGAGCTGGTGTCCGTGACCCTGTCCACTTTTAGTGACTGTCTAAGGCCCCTGGTGCTAACACATGAAGTGCCGGTGGGGGTTCCATTAGGTTCTTGGACCTGAGGCTTGACTTCCGACCGGGGCATGTATGTTGGATTTATGAACCAAGGGGGAACAAGCCAATCCTGCCATTCGCGTCGGCGCACTCAAAGCTCGTGAAGAGGGGGATAATCAATCTCTGCTTCGGTAACGCTCTAAAGAAGTCGTGCACTCACAAGATCAACGAAAGTTTTACAAATCAGGTGTCAAGACTCAAGTCCGCGGGGTATCCAGTCTCTCTTCTATCAGCCGTAGCAGAGAACACTCTCAAGACGTTAAAGAATAAAAATAGGCAGGGAACGGAAGTACAGAGGAAGAAAAAAGAGAAACCAGTGGTCATACCATACCTACATAAAGTGTCCCATAACCTGAAAAGAGTGGGCTTGCACGCAGGGGTTAACGTTGTTTTTTCAGCACCTGTCAAGTTGGCTAGTTTATGTAAAAAGGTAAATTCCACCTCGAACATCATAAGCAGACCCGGCTGCACGAAAAAGCACAAAACTTGCTTTGTTGAGTGTACAGAAGAGGTTGTCTACTCCGTGCCATTATCGTGCGGGCGTCATTATGTGGGGCAGACTGGTCGCTGCCTAAATGAAAGATTGAGGGAACACCGTTACAACGTCGATGCCGTCATATCAGGACACCTCGGTGTGCATTGCCGGGATTGTGGTTGTACTCCAATTTTCACAGATTGTACAGTACTAAACAAAAACAGAAACAAAACCACAAGGGAAATACTCGAGGCTCGAGAAATTGCTAGATTAGGGCTGCAATGTGTCAGCGCACCCTCTTTATCGTTATCCGAAAAAGAATTGCAGTTTCTTGACCAAGCATGACTAGTTTTGGGTGGGTGCCGATGAGTGATGCAGGAATTTTAGCCTTTTTATATGTTTTTTAAGATTTTTACGATGTGTATCTTATATCTTCCTAACTTGTTTGTGTTGTTGCCGGTAATATATACCGAGCTGCAGCGGAAATAAAGTTCAGTTGTAAGTAGCGCTGTGTCTGTGTCTTCTTCTGTGTCCGTCGTCTTGTTGCGCTTTTTAATCATTAACGTGTCAGTTTTTTTATTCTTTTTTATTGTTTTCTTAATTAGAAAACATGATGTGTGTGCCTAACGAGTCCTACGTGCTGCCACATACTTTTGAGAAATATGTAGGCAAAGCGTATTTGAAGTCTTTCAAATGTTTTAATTTGAACGTAAGATCAATGAAAAATAAAGAATCAGATCTCTTTATTTTCTTTGAACAATTAGATAAAGCAATTGATGTAACAATGCTTAACTGAAACATGGTCCACGGATGACACGACTATCTTCCGTCTCCCTTCATACAATACTTTTTATTTAAATCGCGGTAGCGGTCGACGTGGTGGAATATCTATTTTAATGAAAAAAGTTTTAAATTGTGTACTATTACAAAAGTTTTGTACGATTACAAGTGATTACGAGTTTCTGGCACTCGAATTGCAAAATACGATAGTTGCTGTTTGTTATCGTCCCCCGAATGGTATTATGAGGCTCTTCTTAGATTACTTGGAAACATTTTTTTTGTATTGTATTGTTATGTGAATAAAAATAATTTCGATTTGATTTGTGGAGGAGATGGGAATATGAACATGCTAACGAATGACTCTTCAAAAATTAAGCTAGATGTTTTGTTGAGTTCCGATAGTCTTTTGAACGTGATCAATCTTCCTACAAGAGTACCGCCAAGGTCAACATCTTTAATAGATATTTTCTTTGCGAATATACGCTCAGACCGAACTAAATCGGGAATATTTGCTTACAACTTAACTGATCACTTACCTACATTTGTATGCACAAAAGGACATGCATACAGAAAAATTAAAGAGTTGACATGTTTAATACGGCAAATAAAGAAAAACAATATCCACGCGTTTTGTGAAAAAATTGCCGAGGTTTCTTGGGATTCCATGTTCAGATCAAATAATGGAAACGATGCTTATGAAAATTTTCTTAATATTTCGAAGCCCATATATGCAGCTAGTTTCCCCCTCGTACATATAAAACTAAATACAAAAACACTAAAGTTCTGGGTAACTGCAGAGCTTTCAGCAAGAATGAGAAAGAAAAACATTCTATTCAACGATTTTTATTAAAACTAAAGATCCAAAAACACTTCAGGAGTTTAGGCCATATCGAAATACCTTAAAGACTTAAAAAAGCGAGGCGTGATCACTTTTTTAAATTTATTTGGTTCTGGTTCTGAGTATACTGATAAGATGTGGAAAAGATTTAATTCTGTCTTGAATAATAAGACTCCTCGTGACTCTCATCCTAAGATAAAACTAAATGATATTGAAGTATCCGGTAAGTCGCTTGTAGATAGCTTTAATATTTATTTTGTAAGCGTTGTCGATAAACTAACGTTAAATACCGACCTAAGACATATGTTTCCCACAATAATAACTAAAATTTTCTTGAACCTGTAAGTGAGGGTGAAGTAATCGATATATTTGAAAGTCTGAAAAATAGGAAACCTCAATATGCTGATAGTATGCAGGTGCAGCCTTTGAAACGTGCTGTTTTCTCTCTTGCACCATGCATAGCGCATATTTTAATATACGCCTTCGTCTGGAGGTCTTTCCTATTAAAATGCAGGTTGCGCGGGTCACAGTGCTTTTTTAAGAAAGGTGAGAGGGATGACATGAGAAACTAAATACCAGTATCCATTCTACCAGAGCTTTCAAAAGCATTCGAAAAAGTTATTCTTAAACGATTTAATAAATTTGAAACAAATCATCACCTACTACTTGACTTCCAGTATGGGTTTCTGTAAAAACCTCAGTACCTTACTCTACTTGCGCAGAAAAAGCTTATTCTATCTGAATTAGAAAAAGTAGTCTTAGGTCTGTTTGTAGACTTTACAAAGGCCATCGGCTATATTAATCACGAACTTCCCATGCAAAAACTAGAGCGATATGGTATTCAGGGAATAGCAGCATCCCTTATTCGATCCTATATTGACAATATCGTAGCCAAATTGTAAACTTGGGAAACTTTCTATCGGACCCTCTACATGTTTCTTCTGGCGTGCCACAGAGCAGCATCATTGGGCCTTCTTTGTTTTCAATATGTATGTAAATAATATCGTAACTGTTTCTCCTACTGCTAAATATATTAATTACGTAGACGATACGAGTATATTTTAGCCGGCAAATTACCCTATGAAATAATTAACCATGCAAATTCGACACTACTCAGGAAAAGGTAATGGTTTAAAAATAAATGTTGAAAAGACAAAAGCAATTTTATTTCGTGGTAAAAACAAACATATAGCCACAAGCAAAACATTTATTTTAAAATCTTCTCCTGTCGTGATCGTGCCCTCTTTTCAAGACATTTTCAATTCAATTCGATTCAATGTTTATTTCCGCGAGCTTACCAACAGCTCAAAGGCCTTTGCGGTAAAGCACGAAGCATAAAATACATATTCATCACAAATTTACATGCTTTAAATTATATACATGTTTTAAAATTTATACATATGCCTTTCATTAATACGCATGCAAACAGTTTTGGCAATTTTAGAGCAACCCTGTACAAACAAGGGGCAATTTTGTACAAAAAATATCAACATTGCAAAACTTCGTGTTTAAAACATGTTGAATTCGTGATACCGGTGACAAGTTGCTATGAATATCTGGGTAAAAAACTCTAAGATTTCTAGAGTTTGCACTGACAGGAATGCGGAAGTGTAAAGAAGCAAGAAGTGCAGGACTGTCTATGGACCCATGAACCAACCTGTGCAAAACCTTAACATCCCGGACAGATCTCCTGTCATGTAGAGTGCACAGTTTTAGTTTGGATAAAATTAAATTATATTCAAAATAACATTTACGACCAAAATATCTGTCATAGACAATCCGCACAAATCGTTTTTGTATATGTTCAATTTTTTCACTCGCTGTACTAGAGATAGAGTTCCAAATGACAGATGCAAATTCAAGTTTAGAGTGCACATGAGTACTGAAGAGTCGCAACAGACAATGATGAGTGCTAAATGGTCTAGTTAGGCGGGCCATTATTCCCAACATGCGCAGACTCTGGCTAACAATGAAGTTCACGTGAGAATTAAAATAAAGGTGATCATCCACAAAAACCCTTAGATCTTTAACTATTGTGGTTCGACTTATAGTTTCATTTCCCAGACAGTACATATAAGATGATGTGCTACGCTTTCTGGACAAAGACATCACTTGTGTTTTGCGGGGTTCAAAACTAAATTGTTCAGAATACACCATCTTTGTACTGAATAGACATCTTTTGCAGCAAAGCACAGTCGGTGATAATGTTGACCTGCCGAAACAGTTTAACGTCGTCTGCAAACATGAGCACCTGCGAGTGTTTCACGGAGGACAGTAAATCATTTATAAAAATAATAAACAACAGCGGACCAAGATTCGAGCCCTGAGGTACACCCGAAATAGACATGAAAGGTTGTGACAAGTAGCCAGAAACCCTAACACAGTCCTGTCTTTCATGTAGATAACTCCTGAACCAGGTTATGTATTCAGGGCCAAGCCCATAGTTCCCAAGTTTCATCAATAGCAATGCATGATTGACCTTGTCAAAGGCTTTGGACATATCCAAATATACTGCATCTACCTGACCCCGGCTCTGAACAATTGGCATAGAATAATTAAGAAATGTGCATAAATTTGTTTCAACGTATCTTCCTGCTAGAAACCCATGCTGTATAGAAACTACCTTTCGTTTAAAATAATTATATAGGCGGTTGTACATCACCTTCTCGAATACTTTTGAGAATGCATTTAAAAGAGATACTAGAACGATAATTGCTGACGTCACTAGAATTACCAGATTTAAAAATTGGGACAATAATTGAATATTTCCAGTTTTCTGGAAATACACCTGTTTGCAGCGACAAGTTAAACAACTTCTCAAGAATAGGAGCGAAAATTTCGCAGCAGCCCTTCACAATACAAATTGGGAATACCATCGCAGCCGGTCGATAGTTTAGAGTTTAGTTTTCCAATAGCCGAAAGCACCTCATCGACCGTAATTCTCGTAAGAGGCAAACAGTCATCAGACCTCCATGTCACAGGCGAACTGGTGTTGACACTAGAAAAGCATGAACTAAAATGATGTGAAAACAGCTCGCAAACGGACTTTGGGGACGTATGAATACCAGATCCACTGCGCAGCGTTATATTGCCCGACTCCTTCCTAGTATGCTTCTTTACAAAGCGCCAGAATTCTTCAGGTCGTTTGTTTAAGCTCAGCTCCACTTGCTTACGATACATATACTGGTCATTAACGAGGAGCTTCTTTGTTAGTTCACGGGCATATGCTATATTTTTCATACCAGAAGTTCAGTTTCGTCTTTTTATACAATCTATGGTAATGCAATTTTAACCTTAAGTAATGTCGTAGATCCTTAGAGAACCATTTTGGAATACTTCTCGGGACGTTGAAGGTGCCTAGGAATAAACTTATTCATTGTTTTATTGACTACTGATCTAAGACCGTCTGCCATTAAATCAACATCCGAATTTTGTAAAATAATGCTCCAATCATATTTCTTAAAATATTTAAATAACCCAAAATAATCACCGAGACAGTACGTATATCTTAGCACGCAGCAAGGTGGTATCACCCTTAAATACATTGAAAACGAGATTGCGAGCGGAGGGTGGTAAGCATCAGCATTTACCAGCGGATCACTTATGCGAGTCACTTCCGCGACATGGAAGTTAGATAAAACTAGATCCAGAATATTACCGGAGCAGTTCGCAAACATGTTCTGCTGCGTAAAATCATTAAAATTGATAAATTTGAACAAGCAGGACGCTTTTTGACGCGTGCATGAGCTTTCACTGTTAATGATACCGGAAGGCCAGTCAACCTTTGGCAGATTAAAATCTCCGTAAATTTGTACGCGATATTCAGTCATATCGATGTTGTTTTCCAGGAAATGGAAGTGGTCTATAAAGGTAGCAGAATCTGAGGCAGGAGGAAAATAATATGATCCAATAAGAAGGTTGAACCCATCAGCGGAAGTTATCTCCACCCAGACCGATTCTTGATAAGTTTCTAGATCGTGACGTCTATGTTCGTTCAAAGATTGCCTGCAAGCTATAAGTACAGCACCGCCGTATCTCATCCCGGAAGTATATTCACGATCTCTTCGAAACACGGAAAAAGAATAAGGAAAATAGTCAGGACTGTCGACACCGTCATGAAGTCAGGTTTCCGACAACTAAAAAATATCATAATCACTGCCTAGTGGGTTAGACGTAAATTCATCAGTTTTGTTTTAAGACCACGGACATTTTGGTAGTATACGCTAAGACTTCGAGCCATGGTCAGCTTGACTTATGCTATTCGGAACAGCCACGTAATGCCGTGGGATAGGCAGCCTCCCAATAAAAGAACGAAAAAGAGAGGCGTCATTGAGTGTTTCATGAAATATGACGCCTAATTGAAATATGACGCCATTAGGCGTCATATTTCATGAACCACTGTCTTGGGATCATCATATAAATTCAGTGATAGGTATATACTCCCACGTAACATTATGATCTTAATATATAGTTTGCTATTTTCTTGAAAACTAAACTACTGTCATATAGTTTGGGATTCGTACAAGCAAGAAAATCTCCTGAAAATACATATAATACAAAAACGCTTCTGAGAATGGTAGGAGATGTACCTAATCACCATCACACACAATTCCTATCTATAAAGTACAATGTAATGCCGACAACAAAAATGCATGATATCCTCCTCTGCGAGCAATATAAACAAGAAACAAGAACTAACATTTGCCTTTTAAAAACTCTGCCAAACGAAGAACACGTGTTACAGTACAAAACACGAGTAAAAATGAGCCTTGGAAAATAGACCCTTGCGGAACAACACACGGCTTATAAATGATACAAAACAAGTTACCAAGATTATTAAATAAATTACATCACAAAAATATTCAGCCAGAACATACCTCTGTTAAGGACCTGCATAACTTTTTGAGAATACTTTAAACTCTTATACTGAAAAAAGGAAAAATGGTGCCGGGGGAGGGTTGGGGAGGAGCTACAACTTGTTAACTTGTTTCTCTGAACTTCTATTAGTTTATTTTTTCTTTATCTTTTTCTATGTGAATCAAAGTATTTGTCACTATGTGTTAATTTTAAATCTATTATGTACAGTTTATTATATTTTTTGTGCAAAAAGATCATCACTACGTGTCCATTTTTATTCGTATTTCTATTATGTCCAGTTTCTTGTATGTTGTGTTTGTTTATTATTTTTTTGCGAAAAAAATTCGTCGCTATGTTCCACTTTTATTTCTTTTACATATAGTATATTATGTGTTATCTTTGCCCTGAAGTTGCCAGTATGGAGGCCTTCGGCTTTGTCAAGCTGTCTGTTTGAGAGCTTTTTCTGCAGGCCTCCTGCATCATGTATTTTTGGTGCAGAGAAATATTTTTATTTTTATTATTATTTTATCATCATTATTATTTTATTATACCTTCTCAGCGCTTCTCACCCAGGCAAGAATGCGGAGTCAGTGAGCTCTGAAGGCACGCACTGCGTCTGCTATTCCACACAAGAGAGCTACTGCGCAACCTCAGAACGCGTTCCACAGGCCAGGAGACAAAGATCTCAGCGCGCAGAAGGCGAATGTCGGAATGGTCTATAGCAGGGGTGACCAGAGGGACACATGCAAAGAGCCTTTAAAAATAATAAATAAAAAACAACGCAAAAGGTTTCTTTTAATTTCAATTGGTGGTTTTAGAGATTTCTATATACCGATTGCTGATCATGTCTCTTCATTGTGCGCCTCCATTTGTGAAATAAGCACCTTGAAGTTTGACTCGAATCGCATGCATGAGAAGCTCAGTTAGGTGTTTGTCCGTCAGGGTCGCAGGCTGTTTCATTTTACCTCGTTTATTGTTAAGATTATAGGCCCACAGCAATACGCTTATTCGAATTTCCACGGAGGATTCTGGCCCCCAACCTTGACGTAGGGATACTTTGCTCCTGGTCTCGGCCGCTAGAATCCCGCACTCATTGTCCCGCAGGATCATTTCAGAACTTGTCCGCGTGGAATTCAAGGCGTTCCACTCCAAGCGCTGCTGAATCTTGCGCAATAATTTCCTTGGTTAGGCAGCCACAAATTCAGCGCGTCAGTTATAAAAGGATTTGGCACCTTGCCGAAGGATAGAGGGTACGCTTATCCAGGAGCCGCGAACCGCAAGTTGGCCACCACTGGTCTATTGGGTGTATTCACTGGACGCCATATTTGAGGGCGCTGTCTAGAGCGCATGCTCAGAACGAGCTCACATTAATAACCTCCTAAGACCGGCAAGCCCGATGGTGTGGAATGCGCCTTGCAAAAGAACTGCGGAAGTACACAGGCGAGGTGTACTTCTTTCTCTGTCGCTGTGTTGTTGTTTGTTTGTTGTTGTTGTTTTGTTGTTGTTGTTGTTGTTGTTTTGCGTATTTACTACCTATCCTGACTCGCAGTGAGAACAGCGGAAGCTCGCCGTCAGCACGCGCTCAACAGCCGCGCACACAGCTATGGCCGCCAGTGAATACTCCTGTAGCTATGACCCCCGCAGAAGCCGACCAACGCGGAGCAAGCACTATTCGCTTAACACATTTCATACCCCCCACCGCGAGGCTCTTGATGCGTATCACTGATGGTGTGTGTGGGTGTCTGCGACTACTTTTGGGTTTTTACCAGCACTGCCCGGGGCCCTTCTGTGCAGAGAGCAAGGTGATGAAGCGAAACCATGTTCGTGGCCCCTTTAATTGATAGTCAGCGCTTCGTAACTTCTGCTCGTCTGTCCCCTTTTTTTGGTCTCTCTCATCTTTTTTTCCCCTCGTAGGCCATAATCGGCTCCCAGCGTTTTGGTTGGCTATAGAAGCGAGCGAGGCACACCAGCCGGCCCCGGCAAAACATGCGGTCAACCGACGCAAAGCGGGGAGACCCCTGGCGCACTGGAGGCGTGCCGCGACGGGTTGTTTTGTAGAAGCGCGGACCGTGTAATTACAGTCGAGGCACAAGCAGCGCAACGCGAGACAGGGTGCTCTTTTGGGGGATCCAACCAACTCAGCGCTCGATATCGCTCTGCTGTCTGTTGCACTGGTCTGTGCCTTTCAGTAGAGCAGGCAATGAAGTTTGGTAGAGTCCCTAAAGTTTGTTCCTAGAGATAGCGCTGTCTTGTGCGTTCCGCACAAGATGGCGCGACCCATCATGAATGCAGGGCTCATGTCCGGTAGTTTGGTGCAGTGTTGCATCCGTTACCAAAAATAATAAATCAAATAGCGCTGCTCGTTAGTTCATCCAAAATTAACGCATTAAAAATATTCTTTACCGCTCTCCAGATGCGATGAAATACCTTTACCGTCATTTCAAAAACGAACGAACGTTACGTTTGCGTTGATTTAGATGTCAGCATTATTTTACAGCGATAAACTTCCGGTACGAACATCGACAATGGTTAAACTTTAACAAAGTTATTGCACTGTGTTTATTAAATTATTTTAAGCAAATTTGTAGTTAATAATATTTTTATTATGTTGGGAGAAATTATGCCACATAAAAAATATAGTTTTCCCCCTTTTATGCCGGTTTAAAAAAGGCGTATTACTTTATCTTTAAGCTAAAGTAACAATATAGTAATCAAAACTAATGATAAACGTCATTTGATAGACGATGTCGTAAAATTGCAACCAAGATACTTTACTCGTTAGTAATTTAGAAGTCAAATGACTACGTTAGTACGTTACCGAAAAAAAAACTAACGGCTTACCAGTAACTTCGTTACTTGTGACGCGTCACTTCCAACACTGGTTTGGTGGTATTTCCTGCCCAAAGTTGCCTCGTTTGGCCACTAGCTGCGCTGACTAGACAGGCGACTAAATTGGTATTCACACGGGGGAGAAATTCCTCCCTTTGCTCCCCGGGATGCGGATCACGTGGTAACAACGCTCAAGGCTTTTGCGCGAATCTCCGCAAATGCATCACAGCTGAAAGGGCCGAGAGCTTTCGAAGGAAAGGAAGTGAGAAATACTGCGCTTTTGGTTCGTGTATTAGTTCTCTTTTTGCGCACTAAACGTTATGCGATTAGTAAAATCCCAATTTTTCACAGTCCAAAATTCCTTTCACTGTCCCTTTAATGAATACCAATCCGGGTATTCAGGCGAAATGAAATTTTAGCTAAAATTACGTCAATTTTGAAAGGGATTCTCGGACGCGTCGAGCTACGGACTTGACAGATCAAAGTGTCATTCAAATTATAATTGCCGGCGATTTCGATGGCTGAATGAACAGTAAAATAAACGCCATGAAATGAGCCACGCTAGAGGCGCCACTGCGCCTCGTGTTCATGTCACGTGATGAATGCCGAGTTTGTTTACATCGCGGCCACCATTGCGGTGCGGCGTGATCGTTTGCTTTCAGACGCGGCGCGGTGGTTCGTTATTCTTCTTTCACGGTGACAAAATATACGCGACCGAAGGAGGTGTAAGTTTCCATCCATATCCACGAGAAAAACAACTGGGGAGGTGGAGATTTAATTAAAAACAGGGCAAAGAGGAGTGGGTGACCGCGATGGTGTGCTCGAATCACTTATGCTTTCGCGACGAATCGCGTTTTCAACACTAGACAGTGTTGAAAATATCTGCTGTGCCTATCAAAGCAGCGGCTGAAGTCACCATACTCGGGGAAAACATTTTCTGGCATTTCCGAACAAGTGAAGACAGCGCCAGCAGAGCTGTGATCGACGCTCAATCTTCACGAGCGTACGGGCACCCATAGCCTTTGGCTTCATTGCCAAAAAAGTTCTCCCCAGGTAAAGTAGCAATTTTTAAATAATGTCAGGTAGTCCCGCACCAACCTATCCACAACACGTTTCAGGGTACAGTTGGCGCTAACTTCTTTCGCACTGGAGAAAGACATTGTGAAAAGTACAAAATCTAATACGCAAGCAAAACAACAAAACAAAAACTCAAGCAAGTGTTTTGTTGTTCTTGTTGTTTTCTTAAATAGAGTTTGACGCGTTTTTAGCGAGCGAAAAGCAATCTGACGAAATCAACTTTCTTGTATCGTTTCAATCAGTGTCACGAAGGAATTGGCAAAGAGATGTTTCGGTGGCGTCCTCTTGTGCCTGTGACGTCCCCACCAGAACTACAGTTGCTAACTACAAGTTTGATGGTGTGTGTCAAAAACACGCTGAAGGTTGGCAGTCATCGAGGTCTTAAGCCAACACTGTCAGCGTTGACAGTCTGATACTCTTATTTCCGCCGAGAACAGAAGAATTCACCCTACCCAAGTCGTCACAGTGAGCGTATGGTCATTAGTCGAAGGCCGACCGCACCGACGCGTTTGGTACCGCACTTCGCCAATATAACCCTGCAGCAGTGTTGTACGGAACGGCGTTCCTAGAACGCGTTCCTTTTAGGAGGAACGAAGGAACGCCGCCGTTCCATTCTGCATCGGTGGAACTGGAACGGGAACTCGTTATATTTTTACTCAAACGGAAAAAGGAACGGCGTTCCTTTTTTTCGTCCAGTGGGATAATTTTTATTTCATTTCTAAAAGGGAAATTCTAAAAGCATAGAAACAATATATTTACGAAGAGACAGAATCTCGTTAACTTTTTGGTTACTTATTTTAAAGTTTATTTTGTGTGGTCCTCGCTTGGTAAGAGTCGGGTGCAAGAGAGCTAGTGGACATCGATTCCTTTTTCAGTGCCCGAGACTGCGGTACAAAAAGCGAAACTTTTAGTCGAAGAAAAGACACAAAAAAGGGAAGCTTCAAACTCAGCTACTTTCTTTGCTTCCACGAATCCTCATACACCCAGAAATCTAAGGCCGACTACATCCATCACTGAACTTCCACAAAGAGACCTACAGTTACAACAAAAGAACGGGTTACCAGACCGAACACACCCTTGTATCCCGAACATTCGTCACCTAAAAGATACACAAAAATTAACCTTTATTCACTCTCCCTTTGTCCCCCCCCCCTTTCAAACTGAACAACGAATCCAGCCTTCACGAACAAGGACTTGTAGTTTTCAAATCTGACCTTCCAAAAGTCCTACCCTCTTCTTCACTTGCTCGTATTGCGGACAGCAACATCGAGAAGCAACTGTTGTTAAGTTCGAACAAGCGACTTTGTTAGATTGAAACGTGTGAGCTTGTGAAACGATCGTGCAATGTGGGGTAACAGTACATTTGGCTCGTCTGAATCGCCAACCACAAACATGAGTGTGGTTAAAAAGCTGAGATTTTTAAAGGTGAATATATCAACAAACGAAACCCTGCTTCCTCTTATTTTCTTCTCCTGGTGTCCCCTCCAATCACGGCATTCAGATTCGTAAGCTCTCATTTGAAAAATAGATAAAAAATAAAAACTTTCCTCGATTAAAGTAAATAATTAAATCAGCAAAATACAAATGTAACGTATATGTAATGATACGTTCTATTTTTGAACTGTAACGGGAACGAGTTACTTTTTGCATATGGAACTTGTAACGGGAACGCGTTCCAAACGTCAGAAGGAACGAGGAACAAACTTTCGTTCCTTTTTTGAGGAACGTGTACAACACTGCCCTGCAGTATAGTCCTCGAACTAGCCACACGCACTTCGTAGAAGGGGCACCTCATTATGTTGTGCTAGAAGGAGTGGCGTGGCAATCGCTGGCTTTGCCCAACAGGCGAGAGTAGTTCTGCGATTCAGACTGCGATCCGGAGTGTCATCGGTAAGTTGACAGCAGCGCCGCAACTACACCCCGTACACTGCTTTCCACTCTTCACCGCCCTCTCTCGGCGCCCGCTCAGAAGTAGAGTTCCTTGATATGTTTGCGTTGGTAATGCAAGTAGCGTCCAATGTTTCACAGTACGAGGCCCGCGCCGCGTGCAGCTCTTTGTATGCTTTCTTTTGTCTTTGTTTCAGATTTAAATTTTAAAAAAAGTCTGACGTGCTAGGGCAAAAGGAGACAAGACTGTCATATGTCGGGGCCCTTGCGCCTGGTTACAGCATTAGCCACAGAAAAAAAGCGACAAAAGGAAACAACACTACAAAATCACTCACAAGTATTAAAGGGACATCGGACACATACTGAATAATGCTCGTAGACCAACAAGTTGAGGTACCAACTGTCACCAGGGACTGCGAGTCTGTCGTAAGGTAATTAAATGATCTATTGATGGGATAAATTGCTCCTTTCCGCAACATAAAAAAATACAACGCGTTTTCCTTTGTTTCTTTTCTTTTTTTACCGAGCACGAGAGGCGACGCTGGATCCTTCATATCTAACATTTAAAATACTTCGGCTCTTTGTGAATTCGACACATAAAAATATGCGCATCTCTACAGCCAAGGCATATAGTACAAACCATTTCTGAAATACATCGGATGCTGCAAAGCTACGCAATTAGAGCACTCGTCGACGCACGATCCGTCTTCATGTCCGCGTACCGATTCATGCGGGGAAGGCCCGTGCCAGAGCTGCCGACATACGCCACTCGGCGCGCTGACAACAGCGGTAACGCACCGCCGCCCACCCTCGGGCCACAATGGCCGATCGCAGAAAAGTCGCCACGGTCTGCTGAACCGCGCCCCACAGCCGTACCTCCGGCAAAGCTGTCCCCACCTTTTATGGAAGTCCCTTTAGGGAGCAGCATCTGCCGAACGACGGGTTGACTAAACGCCGATAATTCATCACACGCGCGTGCTCGGTTTAAAAGACCGTAAGTCGCTATTAGGTCCCTTCCTCCTCCCCTCGCTCTCTCTCTCTATATATATATAAATATATATCCCTCTCTCTCGCTCTCGCTCTTTCTTTTCTTTCTCTCAAAGCCCGGAAGAGCATCAGGTAGCGATGGCCGTGACTGGTAATTTGCCGCGTGTAGAGCGGCCGTCGGGCCGGTGGTCGGTGACGGAAGGTCGGCAAATCCCCAATTGCACATTACGATGATGGTTAATTGATGAGTCCGGAGAAGTTCGGCTCTTATTCGTTTTGCCAGAGTTTATTGGCGATTTTCATCGCGTATTTCTGAACCTACTTTCACGGCTTCTTTAGACCGTCAAGCGCTGTGAACCATAGAGTTCATATAATAATCTAGAAGGAAGGGTTCCATGCATTCGGGTCGCTTTGGAACGACTGGAGACGACGGCATCGGTGGTACCAGTTGGCGGTTCCGATGGGCCCATATCGCTGGCGACGCCTTAATATGCACAAAAGAAGCAGCAAAACATCACCTGTAAGGTCTTACCTTGTTCTTTTCTAGCTTGCTTTGCAGGAAAACACCTGAACCGCGCGTTGAATAGAAGCGCACGAGGAACCTCAACTCGTCGCGGCAACACAAACAAGCCCAACCTTTCGTCTGCTTTCTTTTACCGCTTTTCTGCCGCCCTCTTGTTGTTGTTGTTGTTGTTGTTTCAGGACCGCCGATGTCAGTGCCCAGAAGTGGCCGCGTTCTGCACCCGTCTTTCCCCCTGCTGTGAACATCTGCTTCGCTCGAGAAAGCAAGCGAGCGAACCTGCCGCTAAAGCCTTCTGTTCTAGCCGCTAGGTGCAGTTGATTTTTCAAAAGCTACCAATAGTTGGTCGAACCTGCTACAGGGTGTTTCACGAAACGCCGGCCAAAAACGTAAAAACAACTATGCTACACACTGAAATAAAATTGATGCACTATTAGTCACTGTCATGGGGTCGACCCATTGTCCCGTACGGAAATGTCATACGTGGCCCTGATATATTTTTATAGGGACATATATGATAATATGAGGAGTCAAATATGACCATGTACCGCCATAAATAGGAGCAAATACGGCCACGTATCACCATATAAGTGGGCAAATATTGCCACATTGCCATTTACTGCAGCACCGAAGTGTGAACTTGAAGCCAGGTTCACAAAGTGAGAGTTAAAACACTAACCCAACAAGGCTCCAGACGGCAAACTTCCATTTACCTTGAGTTCCCCTAAATAATTTTGTTGTCTACCACGCCGGAGAATATCATTTATTGATTTCCAGACAACATTTTTACTTTTTTTTAACATTCACTGAATAACGTTTTGTAGTAATCATATTTGGCCTTTTTGAGTTCCGATGTCAGAGCATTACGATACTTTTTTTTTTTAATTCTATCAAACTAGTAGGATCTCTTGTAGTAACGAAAATTCTGTACAAACGAATTTTATGCCTGATTTTATTTTTAAGTTGCAAAAGCGTAATTTAAGGCTTTCGAATTTTTTTTTTCTTGACGCAGTAATTGTTTTATAAAGAAAGCACCTGTGATAGACATTTTTTTTTAAATGCTAAGAAACGTATCGTAGGAGTCGTCAATGTTTGCTTCTAACGTAACTGGCGCCCAATCTATGTCTGCAATCTCGTTTCTAAACGACAGTAAGTTTTGATCAGATATAGCCTGGAAAGAATTTTTTTTATTTTAGTCTTTATGCTTAAATCACAGAAAGAAACAAAAATTGGGAGTATGATCACTAATGTCGCTAGAAATTATGCCAGCACTGTTTACTTGTGTACCCCCAGTTGTAATAAAAAGGTCCATTATACTTTCCGACGAAACAGTGGTACTAGTGGGCGACGAGATAACGTTTAAAACCTCGTCAGCTATCCCAAGCGTCGTCCGCCGCCTCCATTGACCGCGCACAAAGACTGCCCTGTGCCTTCAGTGCCTCGACTAGAGCACTGCACGGCCCGGGCCAGCCCGAAGGCCCGAACCCGGCCCGAACCCGGCCCGAACCCGGCCCGGGCCCGCGGACCGGGCTCAGGCCGGGTAGCACGTATTTTCTCGGGCCCGGGCCGGAATCGGACTTGAACAAAAATTTGTTTGGGCTCTGCCGGCCCGGGTTGGCCCGGGCCGTGGCTGGGCAGTCGTGTGCCGCAAATTCTAAATTGTCGACAACAAAAAGTGTGCTCATTGATCTTTTAGGTTCCATGAAAACAACAAACCAAACAAAAAAGATGTCTTGCATTTGGAAAGCCTTCACGTGGATAAAAGGAAACCTATGGATACCACCAGCATAGTGGGGAAGTGCGGTCAAGAAAACAGGGCACTCCAGTAGCAGGATGTCCTTTTACTATGCTTTGCAAAATAAAATAAAAATAAAAAAATGTGAGCTTGACTTTGCACTTTGTTTAGGGGGCCTTACTATGCCACCAAAGATAAGTTAGCTATCCATCGATAATTATATGTTTATACAGCCTTTAGAAGATACACTAGAGTGATTGTGATTGTTTCTTTACAAAAACATGCAGAGAGGAAAGTTCTCTGTGAAACAAATTGAACAACGAAAAGTCCAATATCTCTTCAAGAAATGCATAAATGAAATATTCCCCACTTTCCTTTTTCTCCCCACTTTCGTTTCTCTCAGAATCACTTATGAAGCACCTATTTTGCCCATATTCTCGAAAATAAATCAAAACATTTATCGTGTAAAAAAAAAAAAGCTAGGTCCAAGTTTAAAAGAAATTGAAACCAAATCTGCTCGCTTTATGCGTAGACAGTTTTTAGGTTAAAGCCTGCAAACTTTTCGGGCTCATGTATTTAATCTGCCGCGCTCAGGCATCTGTCTAAAAAATTCCGCCGGGCTGGGGCCGGGCCCGGGCAGTCTCTCTCCCTGACCGGGCCGGGTGGGCCTAAAAATTAAATATTCTGTCGGGCTCGGGCCGGGCCCGGGCCGGGCCTCTACCGGGCCGGGTCGGGCCATACCTAGAAATTCCGGCCCGTGCAGTGCTCTAGGCCCTCGACCACCTGCTAACCGTGCCATGTCCGTCACGAGGATTCATCCGCATTCTACGTATGAGGACCTAAGTGAACGTGTGTCTTCCACGTTGGAGGTAGGCTCTTCACCTGTAAGCATCTACGTAGCAAATATGATACGTATGCTTCTTTCCACATAAGTACCACCACTGCTCACTTTAGTCTAATTGGCGATGCTTGTGTGTAGGCCGACAGGGTGCATTGTTTAAGCCTTTTTGGAGGCCTTTTGCTTAATTCCGCATCTTCTGAGAGTACCGATAATGTACTAAAATGAGTAGTACACAAATCTATTGTCAGAATGTGCGTGGATTGCGAACAAAGTCTGACACCTCTTTTGCATCGGTTTTGGCATGTGTTTAGATATTTTATGTATCACTGAAACTTGGCTAACCGGTTCTATCCCCAGTTCCGAGTATTTTAGCACTGATTACCGGGTTGTTAGGCATGACCGTGAGCCGACAGGTCCCATTTCCACTCTAGGGAAAGGCGTGCATACGGCAGTACGCAACTATTTATCTTGCTTTCGGCGGTATGATCTCGAGCTAAATGAATGCGTTTGGATTGTAGTTCGTGTCACCAACAGACCTAACCTGCTTATCGGCAACTCTTACTTTCCGTGTCGTAATACCTCTATCAGGCTATGTCATGTTCTCACCAACATTTCTGATTTGGTTGACTTTTCAGTTTACAACGTTTTAATTTGGGGGGATTTTTATATACCTTGCGTTAACTGGGATTTGAACATGCCCACTACGGATCTGAGCGCTGGAAATAAAAAGAAATTACTCGATTTCGTGAATTTTAAAGGCCTTCATCAAATTAGCCGTGCTGTAAATGCTGCCGGTAATGTCCTTGATCTATGCATGACTAACGTCAGAGCTGCCTCGCAGGGCGCTGCTACCTATCCAATCGTTCCTGTTGACAAGAGGCATCCTCCTTTTTTCAGTAACGGTCTCCTTTCCGTTTACTATTAGCTCAAACATGCAGGCTCCGGTGTTTGATTATGCTGGCGCTAAATACTTCAGACTTTACATGTATCTGAACGATACTGACTGCTACACTGTTTTTAGATGTGTTGACGTTGACTGTGCCGGCTCTCGGCTGACAGATATTTTGAAGTCTGCTTTGGTGACCTTCGTACCGGTAAAGTATAGTATCCGAGTTGCATTTTCTTGGTGGTTCTCACATGATCTCCGGTGGGCGCTGATCTTGAAACCGCTTTATCGCAAGAGGTATAAATCGTCTGGCTTGGACAAATGGAACTCTTTATTTGAGGAGCATCGCTTTGTGGTGAAGCGATTAATTAGAAGAGACAAACGCCTATTGCACGACTTCATTGAGTCTGATCTTAGGCGTTGTCCTGACCGACTTTGGGAATGTTATCTATACAGTAGGCCATCCAGTGGAATTGAGGCTATAACTTTGAAGACTCCAACCGGTCACGTCTCTGACCCTTTGCGTGTCTGTAATATATTTTCTAAACATCTCTGATCTATAGTAAACCCCAATGTTCCCCAATTTAACAACACAATCCCTTGTCCTGATACTCTCCTTCTTATGTCGATTCTTGTATTGTCGACTGATGATGCCTTGATTGTTAAAGGGTGTTTTGTTATATTGTCTCCTGCGCTACAGTACATTTTTAACATGTCCTTAAAGACATGTACATTGTAATCGGCGTGGAAAAATGCTGTGGTTGTGCCAGTACACAAATCTGGAAGCTCTTCGTGTGTTGATAATTACAGACCAATTGCACTTCTTTCTGCTTTTTCAAGGTTTTTGATAGAGGTATTTTTGAGCATCTGGGTTCTCATATTAGACCAATGCTCAGTCCAAATCAGCATATGGTTTTTGTCGTGAACGATCTGTTGAGACTAAATGTGTAACCTTTTTGGAGTTAGCAAAGCCTATAAGTGGGTCCCATGGCCTGGTTGGTGATATTTGTTTTGACTGTTCTAAGGCGTTTGACCTCGTAGATCACAATCTATTGTTGAAGAAGCTCTTTACGATGGGTATTCCTTCGGGTCTTTGCGACTAATTTTGCAGCTACCTTAGTGATCGCTCAAATATGGTGTCCTACTTAGGATGCAAATCACTTCCTTCTGTGATAAATTCCAGAGTACCACAAGGGTCGAACCTTGGACTTTTGCTTTTTAATTGTTTTATAAATGACCTTGCGACTTGTTTTTATAATGCTACAGTTCGCTGACGACGTGAAAATTTGTCGTAGTATCCGCACGCCTGCTAACTGTGAACTGTTACAAAAAGATGTTGATGCCATTCTCCTGGGGTGTTGTACAAACTCGATACTTTCAAACTCCACCAAAACTAAGGTTGTCTCTTTCTCCCGTAAAGCAAATGTTATTCGTCATCCCTATAAATTGCACGACTCGGACATTTCAAGTTCTTCAGTTGTACGTGACCTTAGTGTTTTGATTGACTCACGCCTGAATTTTAATTACCATGTTTCGAAAATGATCAGTGATTCCTTACGCATCCTAGGCGTAATTGCACGCATTACCCGTAATTTCCGCAGTTACACCTGCATACTGCCCCTATTTCGGTAGTTAGTTTTATCAAGGTTTCACTTTTCTTCTACTGTGTAGAATTCTCTGGGCGTCAGTCAAATGCTAAGGTTAGAGTGCGTAGAGCGACGATTTGTAAGAATTATATATGATCGCCACCTTGGACGTAGAGATTCTTTTACGTTTACGTGTGTGTCTTGGATACACTCGGGTCTTTCGCCTCTTTCGGATAGACGACTAGTTCGCGACATGTTTATATATATGTATATAAACGCTGTTATAGATTCCCTCCTATTATTGAGTAGAATGTCACTTCATGTTTCCCAGCGAAAACAAAAGGATCTACGTTGTTATTTTTTACACTTTCAACTTAGAATCTAATCTTCCATTGACTCGGATGGAGACTATGTATGACAAGTGTTATAACCATGACGTGGACCTGGTTACTACACTTATATGTCTTTTTAAGTGCATACTGAGGCTCACTTTGTAGTGTGAAAATATCTTAGCCAGATTGTCCTTCACTTCGTGCAAGTGTAAGCGTCCTAAGGCCTTACCAGCTGTTTGGGTCACAATAAAACACAGATTTATTGAAAGTCGTGATTTGAACACCAGCACTCTGCAGTATCTTTTGTCGCTGAAAGTTTTGTCCAACTATAATTTCTGGTTTGCGGTCCCTATTAAGGTTATCACTTTGTTTCTGATTGACCGATTACTTTTTTATACTTTTCATTCCTCGGTAAAATCTCGAGTAGTTGCCAAGTTGTTGTTGTTTTTTGTATTTTATTGTCATATATTTTTTTAACTACCCATCTGTTCTGTTCCCTGCCTACTTGTATATTACATAATTGAGTCGATTTAAAGTAAATTCGTTTCGACATATTATTAATGATATTGCACAGTTTTTCTGGGCTTTGTTCATTAGAAATTGCATTCCAATCTACATTTTGGATACCCATATCTACTTTCTTGCTATTAATAAATGAGTACTTCATAATGTTTTCGCGATTGGTTTAACGAAAATTTGCAATTCTAATTCCTCAAAATAATGATCGGCTACTTTTGTAGTAATGACCTGTCCCTCGGATTTCCCTTACCTACTTCGTAAATGAATGTGATGTACGCACGACTTCATTAATTTCTATCCGGATATTTTTTCTCGTGTAAATTCAGATATAATCGACTGTAGGGTGTTTCCACGTCAGATAATACAATGGTGGCCCAGGACATAATGTTTGTTTATATTTTATTGTAAAAAATATATGTGAAAGCCATGTTTTTTTTGAAGGAGCATTCGGCTATATGTAAACACCTTCCCTAATTCAGTTCCGGTGATACAAAAAATTCGAAGCTCGAGGCGTGAATATTGCCAAGGTTTCAGTGTGGTATTTTGCATAGCCGTTAATTCACACGAAAACATGAACGTAGCTATAATTTTTTTTCTATTTATTTTATGAAAGTTTTACAACTTGCAAACAGAATATTTCACTTTACAATAAAAAGATCTCTATGCAAAACAATTTACGAAACACGCCAAATAAACACGTTTTAGAGACAGATTCACAAATTATTTGGCAATGTACTACTTTGTATATAACGGCGTGAAACTTATCGAAATTATCTTTAAATTCATTTTACAAATAGATATTAAAGATATGCTGTCATTACTGTAGTTCGGTTACTAAGGCAGAAACGCAGTTCATTTCTTCAAATGTGGCAGCGTCACGCATCAATATTTAAAGAAAACTCCATATTTCATTTAAAAAGTCCTCTCCAGCCTAAAATAGCTAGTGCTCGTTATTTTTGTATAGAAACTTTGTGGCAGTTACCAGGACCTCTTCGTGAAAGTGTTCATGAAGTTTCAACTCGCGATTTGTTGAATAAAGCATATAAAACGCCTTTGAAAATTCCCGTATCGCAACTCACTCAATAAACGAGCCGTGACGTAACAAGATCAGGGTACCGTCTTCTTCTCTTTCCTCCGCCCCCTCGGTAAGGCCTGTTGTCATCGCATCGGTCACGTCGCGTCGCTCAACGCATCTCGAGTTCATATTTGCAGCAACAGCGCGTTACAAACAATGACAAAAGGATAGGACACCTAGAAGTACAAACACAGTGCTGACTGACAACTCACGTGTCTCCTTCTATTTCGTAGTAAGAAGGAGGACCATGGTACAAAGAAAGCGAGAAAAAATACCCTGGAAATCGGCGCTCCTTACACTTACTATTTCACCAAGTAGTATAACGTTTTGGCGGATAAAGAAACGGAACATCGGTCATCGAGTCACGCCATCTTCTCTGCCTCAATACTTCCTCTAATTAGAGGATCGCGCCACTCCGCGCCAGTACAGTGCATTTTGCGAACTGGAGATCACAACCAAAGTCTCGGCATGGAATCCCTAAATGGCCAGATACAGTATTGCTTGTGTTGTTATGACGCTCTCGCAGTCGATCGTTGAGACGTCTGTCAGTTTGTCCGACATACACCTCGGATGTCTCGGGAGAGCGGCTCGATGTTGGCAAGGGATTAGGAAACCGAAAAAGGTTTGACGTGAGGATCCGTGGCTGCAGTATCTTGTTACGTCACAGGTTTCGTCCAGTCACGAGACGAAAATATGTGTATGCAAATCTGAGCTTTTCATACACAAATATGTGTATGCAAATCTGAGAGAATTTGCATACACAAAATATGTGTATGTAAATCTGATTTTATCGAGAATTGATTTCTCGATAAAATCTTAGTTATTTTGTTTGATCATTTAGCGGCGTAATTGGAGGTACGTAAAATTGCGCTAGGCGTGAAGCCTACGATCGTTACTTTTAGGCTGGAGAGGCCCCTTCTACTCTACTTAACCGTTTACAGTGACGAACTTACATGTGATGGCGAACCACTGAGGAGGCAACGCAAGGAAACAGAAGTATAGAGCTAAGCTAAAGACAGCCCGACTTTCTACACCATACGATATAGCAGCTCCACTGTACAGCCTTCGTCGGTTCTAAAAAATATTTCCTTGGAGCAGATATGTTTTGATATGTTTTGCACAGTTTTAGATTATGTGGTTCGTTGGTAAATAAATTGTGAATGTGTCTCTAAAGGCTCGTTCACACTCTTGCAACCGAGTACGACCGAGAGAGACAACACCGGCTTTTAATCCTCTTACGACTTCTTAGGACCAGCTCAGCAGCAGCGCGCCCAGTCCTAAGAAGTCGCAAGAGGATTAAAATCGGCCTGGTCTCTCTCGGTCGCACTCGGTCGCAAGAGTGTGAACGGGCCTTAAAACGTAATTATTTAACGTGTTTTGTAAATTTTTTCCACAAATATCGTTTATTTTAAATTTTAATTTTCCATGAAGATGTTGTCAGTTTTTCATAAAATAAGTAGAAAAAACACCTGCATGATTTGGTGTAAAACTGACGGCTGTGCGAAGTATCACAGTGGAACCTTGGCAGTCTCCACGCCTCACGTTTCGAAATTTATATCTCTAGAAGAAACTTACTACGGATTTTACATATAGTTGAATGGGCTCTTCCCGAGAACATATATCTTTCAGATATATATGTATATTTTAGGTAAATATAAAATATATGACCCGGACTATCATTGCACGATCTGACTTGGAAATATCCTCTAGGCCATATTATGCGAGGTTATTTTGATATTTGTTTGCTAGTGAATTTGGATTAATGATATCTATGTGGATGCCCGCTAGATCTAACAAGTCGTTGTTTTGTTTGTTTGTTTTTTGTCGCTTAGCCAGTGTTGGATATCTTCAATAAATTCACTTACGTTACCCTGAGGGGTTCAGTAGAGACCTAGGATTGCAGTTGGTTGTCCATGGCAATCAATATCAATGTGAAGATACTCTGTTGAGAATTTTTTATTTGTTTACTGTCTGTTACCTTTCATTTTCCATTTACCTCGATCATGGTACCGATTCTTTCTACTCATCCCTATTATGCTAAATTATTTCGAAAATATCAAGGAAAAACAATATGCGTCTTCACCAGGTTTAATATTAGTTTCAGAAAATACACTTACATCAACTTTATTAAGACATGGGTTAACCAAACTTTTACATTCACTCCAATTTTTTTATGCTGCGCATATTTGTGTATAACAAAACAAAGCAACGCTCGTTTACAGTAGTGCTTACTTTTCTTCCACTTCTTAAAAGAAAAATGCGTCTGCATGGTTTATATCCATCTTTACATTACTCTGCTGATGTCGGCTCTTCTTGCGATACGTATTTCTCGATCACCGTTTCGTTTCCTTACGTAGTTGAAATCACCTCTGTGCCACATGTGTTGGTAATCCATGTGACCTAGCTCTTTCCCTCGCTCTGAAAAAAAAAAAAAGGCTTTGTTTGTTTTTGTTAAGTTTTCCGGTAGATAAATGTTGTCATTTCCGCAGCCCGACCGAAGTTTTGCTCTTATATTTTAGCCATCCATCTCGGGTGCTTCGATTTCCGAATCTTGTTATTACTGGGGAGTTTTGCTTTTTTCTCGTTGTAGGCGGTGGAGTGCAACGTCCTCTTTTTTAACCGTGTTAGCTGCAGCCTCTCAGCAACATTACCGAATTTCTTTTTCCATCGGGTGTTTATTTTCTTTAACTCAAATGCCCTTTCCTGTGTCATTTTTCTGTGTCCTTCAACTAAGTTCTCTATCTTTTACCACAGCCTCGGCTAATTTTCAATGTGGTGTACTTCGATATTGTTTAACCTGTCATACTGCTTAAGGTTGTTCAGATCTTGTTTTCACATCGAAACTTCTTCAGTTGTTTTTTTTGCGTATCTTCAACTTTGTTCAAGATCTATTTTTGATCTCCACTATACTTCCCTTTCTTGCGCCGCAAGTGTTTCTACAGCTAACATTCGCTGTACATTATTTATTTTTTTTTACTTTTTCTTTTAGACTTGTTAACTTATTAACTTTGTTTAAGGGCGTAAGGACGGTCAGTATTAGAGCGATTTCAGCAGTTTTATTGTGAACTTCGTACGTGCATTTAATCCGGCGCAGTATTTTCCGGAAGGTCGCATTTCGAACGCTTTTTGTCGTTGTTGTTGTTGTTCTGTGTCATGATGTGGAATGTTTGTCACAACTATTTAAAGCAGACGATTTCTTTTTTTGTGTTTTTTTATTGCCCCTTAATTTGCTTTCAGCCACACCCGAGCCAGGGGCGGATCCAATTGGGGGGGGGCGACGGGGCGGCCGCCTCCCCCCCCCCCAGACAAAGTCGACCACACCGCCTCCCCTCTTCTCGGAGGGCCATTTGACACGGGTGGACCCCGGTGCACACGAAAGAATGGGAGAATAGTATCCTTACAAATTTCCCGCCCCCCCCCCCCCAAAAAAAAAACAACAACCGAGTTCTGGATTTGCCCTGACCCGAGCACGTTCCTAGATAGTATAGCTGTTTCTATAATTGACACTTTTATGGAGGTCCCATCTGCAGGTAGAGCTTGGTTGCAGTTCAACGGTCACTTTCATGTTCACAATTTGAATCCGTTCAAAACTATCACTTCACCAAGCAGTCAAAGGCAGATTGGCAAGTAATTGTCTAGATTAGAGTGCCTTCATGTGCGCTTTGCTTAGGGTGGAGACATCTGGCCATTTCGTCCCACACTTCTTTTTTTTTTTTTCAGAAGCGTGTGAAAGGGCGTGCCCCTGCACGCGTTTGTGGCGCTGACTGCGTTATGGCGACATTTTGTTTTCGTCGATTTCTTCGTATCTTACCCGTGCGCGCGTGCTGTCGGCATCGGGTACTACAAAGGGTGCCAACCCCCTTAAGGCTGGTTCACACAGACCCGTTTTCTTGCGTTACGTTACGAAAGCTTATGTCCAAGTCCCCGGGAAATTTGTGCATCAAATTAAGCGTGGCTACCGAGTCAAGGAGATAGCCTGGCACGCGACATTCTAAACACGAATGTTTCAATGACGACCAGCTCGGAAGGTGAGTTACCGTGGCAACAAAAGGCACAAGGCTCGTCGTAACGCAACGTAAGGAGTTGAGCTCGGTTCAACTTTTAAAACTGGTTCACAGAGCAACGTTTTCTTACATTACGTCTAAGTCACCGAAACGTTCGTGTTTCGAATGTCGCGTGCCAGGCTATCTCCTCGAATTGGCAGCCACGCTTCATTTGAAACACATATATCCCGGTGGCTTCTACATAAGCTTACGTAACGTAGCGAATCGGGGCTGTGTGAACCAGCCATTAACTGAAGGATACACATCTGAAAAATCAGCGTGTTACGTCTGGGCTTCGGTCTTGCAGCTGACTGCGATGGCTGTTCGCTGAGCGTTTTCTTTATCCCGCGTAGCAGCACGGTAGCTTCGCAAATCCCGTGAAGAGGGCGTCCCGTCGCTTGCTTGGTCATCGACGCTGAAGATCTGTCGTTTGCCTGATGTTGTCCGTTGAAGCGATTGTCAGCACTTGGTGGACCCTTCTAAATCAGAATGTTGCGTCTCGGCTTGGGTCCTGCCGCTGACTGCTTTTCTACTTTCATGGCTTCTTCTTTAGTCCGCTAGGCGCTGTGAAAATCTGATTCTCTCGAGGAAGCTGGCGACAGAAATCTGCCGTAACAGCTTTGAGCTTTCTAATCTAGCCGCTAGGGGCCATGATGATTGAAAACCTGAGACTATGGTTTGAAAAACGGAAACTTGTGAAGTAGGAAGAAAAAGGGACAGAAAACCGGAAACTCGTGAAATAGGAAGAAAAAACGGACCGACGTTGCCCCTCACGAGTTTTCGTTTTTCAAACCACAGTCTCACGTTTTCAATCATCATGTATAACTTACACCCGCTCGCCTGCACTTCAACCGTTTTTTCGCTAGGTGCCGTCGATTTCGCAGAGCTCGCCAATACTTAGCAACTCTGGATGATATTTTCATCACAACACGACCATTTAATTAACTTATTTTTTATTTGCTTAAAGTTTCTATAACGCTCCGTTAAGATTTTCAGAAGACGAATTCTAAATTAACTATAAAAAAATAATAAAATACATAAAAAAATTGAGTGAATTCCAAATTATTTCGTATACTATAATTAGATTGCTAAATTGATCGTAGCGTGATTCGGGAATTGTGCCACTAGCAGGGTAATGCTGAAGTGGCCAGTACAGCTAACAGCATCTGTGTGTTATTTTATTACTGGTTAAAAAGAAAAGCCGAGAAGGAATGCGTGAGACGTTTTTTGTGTTTTCGCGTGACCGTGACATAAGGCTCGAGGATATTTTGATGGCAAGGAGTTCGTAGACCTTTGTAGGGAGTTGGTCAAGGCTCAACTAATTAAAGTGCTGCACTTTCCACTCTCCGGCCACAGCTGAAGAAAGTTGACCGCAGCCGGTCCCATTGATCCAGTTTCCCAAGAAAGCGCATCCTTGATCGCGTTGAAACTAAACAATTTCACCTGAAAGCGCTTCTTGACTCTTTCTGGGCTGCAGCTTTTTCGAGACACCAGAGCCGGCTTGCTAGAACCAGCGTCTCAGCTGAGACTGGGTGAAAGAAAGCACTGCCAAAGCCAGCGCACGAGCTGAGCGGGACTCAAGCTGCGTCTCAAGACGTTCGCGCGCCCCAGCCTTTGCAGTGCTTTCTTTCACCCAGTCTCAGCTGAGACGCTGTTCTAGCAAGCCGGCCCAGCAGCCGTCCCAGAAGTGGCACCGACTTGCTGTTGAAAGATTGGACAGCCACAGGGACGCAAGCAAAGACCAACCACTGCTAGTGTGAGGTATAGACGCTTTCAAACTGGGGAAAGCAGCCTGTTCTGTGGAGCTTAAATAGTTTAGAGTATCATACCGTTCTGCTGCCGCTAACTTTATTTATTTCTAGGACTCAATTGAGCTAATAAAATGACTTGTCATGTTCTCCAGCAGTGTATTAGGTCTTTTAGTAAAAACTCAATTGGTTTAGAAGCTTAACAATAAATGTCCACAACTCCCAGCTGAACTGATTCTCTTCCATTTTAGAATTGTCCAGGTATCATCACCACTGCAATGCATCATCAAAATAAAAATAAAAAACTGGTAGAACCATATATTCATCGGTTTCACTCAAATGCTCAACGAACACACGCTCCGTCAACCGTCAAGTCGAACATCACGCAATGAGCAGAAGTATGTGCAACGCAGTGTTTCAGTATTCGTCTGAAAAGTGCAGCATCATGAAGATAGTATTCATAAATCATACTCTTCAAGACCATTGCACTGGCATGTCTGTGGATATTTGTGCTTCTACCTGTCCCATGCTTATATGTTCTATGCTTAATATGTCCTCTGCTTGGACACAACATTTTATGGTAATGCTGTCAAAGCTGTGGAAGGACGTGAATGAGTTCCAATTAAAGATGTGCATGTGCGCTTTTCCTATTATTAAGAAGTTCATTCTGAGTTAACAGAACACACCAAATAACTGTAGCGCATTCGATCTTGAGGACCGAAGAGATGGTGCGACCGACTCCCAGCTTAGGTGAAAACATTGTTTATTGTCACGTGCCGTCAGGGCTTGCGCGGCCACCAATTACCGTTGTTCTCTTTGTCGGAGGCGGCATTGGGGCAATGAACCGCTACCCGGAGTTTCCCGTCTAAAACCATCACCAGCTGGAACAGTGGGCAGCGGGAGACGGGGCGATAAAAGTAACGGTTGTGGGGTGGCTCCAGAAAGTGGCTTTGCTGTTTTTGGCTTGTGTTGCGAGCATGACAACGTGGCAGAAGGCAGTTAACGACAAAGACAGTATTGGAACCGCGCAGAGTTGAGTCGAGGCTGAAGTCAGTCGTGGTCGAGCTGCGAGGGAACAGACAGCGGACACATCGATCCGGTCGTGTTGTGGTTCTGAAGAGACGTGGGCTTGATCGCAGCTCGAAGTGAGTAATCTCGGGCTACAGGGCAGCTGGGAGACCGATACATTCACCCCCGGAGACAATGCACCGAGCAGAGAGCGACGATGAAATTATTGACGAAGCAGCGACAAGACCGGTTGGTGCCTCTCATCTATTTTCATACGTCCTAATTTGTTGTATAGCTTCCGAGATATTAAACAGTAGTCAATGGGCCTCTTCCGGAGTTTCCACGACGCATGCGCAGCAGCAGCAGAGAGGAGTCCGCCATGTTTGGTGGCGTGGGGGGCCCGGCTCGGGACTGCGAGAGGCAGCATCGGTCGCGCGTTTCTAAGTTCTCTGACATGCCCCAACGCTGTTGCGTTGTCGGCTGCAACAACGAGAGTAAGCGTTGTCGCTGCTTAGGTTTCTTTAGGTTTCCTTTTACTAGCCTGCGCCCGACGAAGCGGCAGCTGTGGATTCGTGCGATCCGGTAAAACAATGTGGACGGCTCCTAAAGGCTGCCTTTAAAGCACTGCCGTGTTTGCAGATTGCCACTTCAAGGAAGGTTCAAGCTTTTGTTCCTTTATTTGTTATTGGTGTGGAAATACAAGTCGGCAGATTGATTAAGTATGATATCGTCTCGCTTATGTGCAATGCAGAGCGAGCGCCTCGGAGTTCGCGTTTCTGTGATGGTGCGTTTGACTGGAGCACGTTTTTGCTTGCTAAAGTGACGCTCTCGCGTTGCTCCGCAAACTGCCTGTCTGCTTTTTGGTTGTTGTAAACATTGGAGTTGCCCACAGTTTCCAAATATTTATAAAGCATGGAGGTAAAGTGGCTATACTGCACAGTTTGTTGCTATCTGCATGCCCGGAAAGAGAAATGGGAGCAGCTATTTCACTACCACGACCGCATCTGATGGTCTTGTGGTTAAATAAGAGGAAACAATCAACTTGATGTGTTGTCTTTCATATATGTAGTTTGCAACATTGTCTACAGGCGTAAGACTCAAACAACAGGTCTGTCCGATTTCGTGTTTTTCTTCAGGACCTAGTCTTGGATGGAATAGGCCAAGCCTCCACATGTTCAAGGCCTACAATCACACACAGCTGGATCTTGAAGTGGGGTGACAACATTGCCTAGGCTCGCTCAGAAATCGGCTGCTGCGCGTATACATCTTAGATATTTATTAAAATGTATTTTACTGGTGAATTTTACCTTGTGAAACTTCAAAGTGTTGCTCCCTTCCAATAAAGAACGAGACCAATAAACTTGCCAGGACCCGTTGACCCGGACAAGTTAGTTTGTGTCATTTTTCACAGAAATGAAGCTACGCTTTGAAATTTCACAAGGTGAAATTCACCACTAAAATCCATTTTTGATGCAAATTTGACATTGGTACGTGCAGGCGCCGAGTTTTTCGGACGATTTTAGGGTGATCACTTCACATTTAAGAGAATACATCTTGTCAATTAAAATTTTCGAGCAAAATTAAACAAATACTTCGCAATTAAAAAAAAAAGAAAAAGAAAAAAAAAGCTTGCTTAACTGTAACTTGGTCTCGAATAATTTCTGAATTTACTGCCGGTACTGCAAATAACATGAATCTTAGTTTAATAAAACAGTATGTACGTATGTACAGAGCGCGACACTGTTAGCGCGAACAAGCGATCGCCGGTTTTTCCAATTTTTCTCTTTGAAACCAAGGGATGTCATCCAAGTTATTATTGCTACGGAAAGAGCTCATTTAGTTCTATAATGTAAGCGATACAATTTCGTGCTCGCTAATACTATATAGATGTAAAATGCAAAAATGCGCCGATGTCGTGTTCGCGCTAACAGTGTCGCGATGTGTACCTTCTCGTTGGTTGAAGAGAGCTTCAACTGTGCCGTCAGTCACAACGAGCGCCACGGCGACGTAGGTTTTCCATTCATTCGGAATACAAGCGGACGAAGTCGTTCGTATCAACGCATTCATTGAAAACAAATGAACTCGTCGATCGCGTTGGGTAGGGGAAAAACAAACGCTGAGCGACTTCACCGGCCGCTTTCAGACAGCCAATACAGCTTGGAGCAAGCAGAACCGGAAGCAAGTAGGGTGCCTACCATGCAGTGGCGGTCCCAGACATTGGTTTTAGGGGGGCGAAATTGCTGCTTAAATAACAAAAAAAGAGACATCACACTTTTTTGTGAATAAAGATTTTTTTTTATTAGTCCCACTGTTTGGAAGTCGGAAATGCGCAACATGTAAACCTTTGCTTGCAATATAGCTTTAGCGCTGAATACATTCGACACGTGCACAATCGTACAACATTACATATACTTTTTTTATTTATTCACAAATGTTACTACCTTCCATTGAAAGTAGTCGTAGGACTGGAGTTTTATATAACAAATATAAAAAGTGCAGTGAAAGGTTTCTAATGAAAATGAGCAATAATTGAAGTAATGAAGTAATTTTCAAAACCTCATTCACACTTGGTAAACTGTACACGTCATGAGAAGAAACTAAGTCAGTGAACGATTCAGAATAATGCAAAAGGAGAAACTTGTCAAGCAAAATATCGACAGTTGGAAAGACCACGCACGATCAAAGGGCCTTATTTACACTTCACATGTGTATTCAATAATCAAAATAGTAAAACATGGCGCAAAAGCTGGCACCAAAGACACAAAATATACAATAACAAACAAATCAAAATCACTGCGGTGACAGTGTAGCAAATACCAGTTTTCAAACACAAAAATGAGATTTCTGCGACATTGGGGATTGATAACAATTGGAACAGCAAGTTTACTAGAACTGAGAGAAAAACGAAGTCTATATGACTGCCGATGCGACACAATGCCAAAAGGCAATTTTTTTCCTTTGAATCTTAACAGTTTTCAAAAAAGTGAAAATTCTAAGCAGACGGTGTAACACATTCTCCTCCTCGCCGATTGTGGGATGACCAAAAATTAGAATGAGCGATTTTGAAGTCATCACACACTTCAGAGAAGGAAGTCGGTCCTTCGCTTCCTCGCGCTTGCAAAACGGTCTGTAACACGTGACGTGTCAACAGGAATATCCCGATGGATGTTCAAAAGCGCTAGCCCCGTTAGACGCTCCTCGGTCATCTTGGCCCGCAGCCACGTTTTCAAGCGACGGAGCGTTGAAAACGTGCGCTCCGCCGAGGCGACGCTGACTGGAAGTGAGGCCAGAATCTGCAGCAATGTTCGCACATTCGGATACAGATCTCCATCGCAAGCGTCGAGGGACTCGATGGCTGTGGATGGAGCTGGGTTGTCACCATTTTGTCGCAGCCATTTCGCCTTCCACATTATTAGTTCATACCCAAGAGTTTTCGCCATAAGGGTTCGGTTATTAGAATCTAGAATGCGATGATACCGATCTGTCAGTCTCTCTACTCGTGCATCGTTGGGTTCGATCACGTCTGTTATGAGAGTGCGGGGTACGCATACGTTCAAGTCGTAAACAGAAAGGGTTTCCTCAGGAAAACGCGAAGAGAGGTCTTCGATAATCGATTCCAAAATCGGAATGAAAACTCTTTGCCGGTAGAATGTCTCAAGGTCCTCCACCTGTGGGTCCTGGCTGCGCATCTGTTTGGCTGCTGTCCGGGGAACAGACAGTTCCACACCTAACTCGTTTGCAGTAGCCCTAACTTCTGCGAACAACTGGCTGAACTCAGCGTCACAGTTCTGTCTTTTAGACTTCAGTTGGAAGAGGGTGTCGTGTAAGAGCTCGACCGCAGTTTTCACATCCAAGGTTTCTTTCTGGAAAAGCCTACTCAAGGGTTGTGTGAGGGCAAAAATATCACTCATTGAGACCAACACAACCAGGAAGTTGCTAGTCCGAAGTCCTGCAATCAAAGTGCTTGCCTTAGCTGCTGATGGCGTCTGGTTCTTCCAGTTCGCCACAATTTCCAGTGCCTCAAGAATATCCGCTAAGGACGACCTGAATTCTAGAACGGCACTGTGGCGCTCTACCCAGCGGGTTTCGCAAAGTCCCTGAAGTTGCTCTTTTAGTACGCGTCGAAGCACCGCGTTTCGTTTCGACGACGACGTGAAGAAAGACACAGTTGCCGTAATGATACCCATAAAGTTGCGGACACTCTGAACGGAAGAGGACTTTGAGAGGGACAGATTCAGGGCGTGGCTGAAACATGGACAACGGACGGCGTTCACGGCTTCTTTCTTAATCTCGTGAATTGCGCCGCAAGTTTCAGAAATCATTAGACTACATCCATCTGTTCCGATACCGACACAGTTGGTTGGAAGCAAACCCATTGACTTGATTTCTTTTTTGACAATTTTTCCCAAGATTTCTCCTGTCAGCGACGGCTCGTAGGCCGGGCTGCGGCCTTCGTCGTCGTTTTGCGAGTCGCCCGCAAAGATGGACGCGTGGCAATCTACAAATTTTGCGAAGTCTTCTCTTATCGCGTGAGTTCCATCTTGAGATTTTTGGACATAGCGAAAAACAAGGCTCATTTGGGACATATGTGAGATGTCGGTAGTTTCATCGAAAATAATGCTGTAGTACTCAGCACGCATCAAGTTTTTTTGGATCTGCGCGAGAACTTCATCTCCACAACATCCAATCAACTCGTTTTGAGTGCGGCTGCTAATATAAGTAGCCCTCGATGACGATGCCTTAAGGTGGTTCTGCAATGCCTTGTCTCCGGATTGAACTAAAAAACGCAGCAGTTCCCGAAAGTTTCCCTGGTTAACAGGGCTAGATGCTTCGTCGTGTTCAGGCAGTGAAAGTGCACCAAAGTCTCTGTGTCCACGCAGTGGTATATTCTGCCTGCCGAGGAAGACGATGCAGTCGATAATGCGGCCTATACGGCCACGATTTTCAGCAATCTTCTCCAGTCTTTTAGTCTCTAGTTGATTAGCTACGTCTTTTGCCGGAGAGTTGTGGCATGCAAGAAATGCCTTTCCGGCTTCGACGGCGTCGCGGTGGTATTTGCTGCTGTTATGCAGCTCCAGAGCCCCATCTTTTCCGAGCAGCTTCGCGAAAGAAGTGAGTGGTCGTGTAACCAGGTTATTGAGAGGCACGTTGCGCTGATACCCTCCGACACTCCCGACCACAAAGAATGGGCAATACTTGCAGAAAAGTCCCCTCTTCGCGTCAGAGACAACCAGCCAGGGATATTTGGACAAATGCTCTTCCCTTACAAAACGATTCTCGACTTTTCCTTTCTTTTTATGCTGCGACGAGGGGTAAACATAGCCCTTTGGCGCTTGCCAGTGGTTCTCCAATAACTGGGAAAGCGTAAAGTCGTCTGGCCTACCTTTACCAGCAAAATTTCCTACGTCGAAAGTGCTCACGCGAGTGGTCGGCTCACTTACTTCCTTGATTTGCCCGGGTGAGTCCGACAGAGGGGAAGTGTCTTCTTGCAGACAGCTGACAGATCCGGTCGCCGGAACGGCACATAGAGGTGAGGCTGCGGCGGAGGGCAGGCAGGAGGAGTCGCTTGCGGCACCTTTGCACAGGGTCGATGAGAAAACATGGGGCGCCACCAGCGAAGTCGCCGGAGCTAGATCCTTTTTGTCCAAGGGCACGAATAGAGACTCGATTCTTGAACGCTTGCTTCCTTGAGCAGATGAATCGTCCACCTGCAAAAATTAACATGTGCTCTTCAATTGCCACTTTCCGTTTGCAACGCGCAGTTGAGTGCAGTAAAATTCATATTAGTCATGCATATTCATGCAGTTGTTCGTATTACTTACTGATTTGATTCCGCTCGATGAGTGGCGCAGCTCGGAGGAATTCTCTTGTGAAAAGCTGGTAGCACGGGCAGACGAAAAGTCCAACGACCATGAGGATACGCAGGGCAAGGGCAGGCCACTTGTCGAAGAGGAATCAGACGCTGTTGGCGAAGCGTCCGCGCTAGATGTTGAGCTTTCTTTCCTCAGTGGTAGGAAGAAAGAGTCGATTCTGGAACGCTTGCCCCTTTGGCCAGACGAATCGGCCGCCTGAAAATATACATTGTACAGTTCTTAAATGCATATTATTACTTAGAATAATCCAAATTTGCAGATGAATGAACCGTACTGATCAAATGAAATAAGAAAGTTCAGAATAGCAAATAAATAAATGCAGTCGCTTGCAAAACATGTCGTCCTTATTTTTAAAAACAAAGAAAATATTACTTACCATTATTATTCAGAGCCGGTCCAGATGCAATAGACGCCCGCCACCCGTTCTGTGCTCTTTCTTGAACTACCTTGGTTTGGAACCGAGCGGATGTCCGTGGTGCTACAGGGGCCACCTCGGCCAGGCAAGGGACTGGAATGCGGCCGGAGGGACACGTCCGATGCGCTCGGTGGCTGAAGCGTAACTCTTTATTCAACGGTCAACAACGTGGGGTTGAAGCGCCACGGGGACGCAACCCTGAAAACACGGGCGCATGGATGGATGGATGAATACGGCTGAGCCCTTTGGATCGGGCGGTAGCTTACGCCACCTAGCCAATTTGTCTTACCATTTAAGCTTAGAATATTTAAATGTGAAAACTCTATACACTCCGCACTGAACAGAAAGTGAGGCTATAAAACCCCCTTGCCATCAGTTAATAAGAAAATACCTAGTTTTCTCGTGCTTTCTGCCACCATTCACTTAATCTTTGCTTGGTAATCTATCTATATTGCAACAGTGGCGCCATCTAGGTACTGTGTACAGAACTAGCGAAAAATTTAAATACTACAGTTTGCAGCTAACGGCCAAGGCTCTTTCTTCGTCGAGGTCGGCAGGCCACTGCCAAGAATTAACAGTTGCGGCCTTCCTCGCGTGTCTGTAGATGTGTGATTGACTTGATTGAAATATGTCTCTATTTACTAAGATCGCTAATGCCTCTCGAGCCTCAAGCGAAATGGATCCTGTATGAAGCGTATGACGACGATGAGTATTTGTGTAGGGAGAGAATTCTGGCCTCTGTCCGAGCTCACAGATTCTCCAATCAAGACCGACTGTGCTCTCTTTTTGCTTAACCGTAAAAAAAAAAAAAAAAAAGCGATCGATTTGGGGGGGGCGGTCGCCCCCTTCGCCCCCCCCCCCTAGGACCGCCACTGCCTACATGTCTGTCTGTCTCAGGGTGAAGACATTCATTGTTGCACTGAATGTGCCAGCGCGTGACGCTCTCGCGCACTCGGTGCGTGACTTGGGCGATAAAATGGCGTCTATGCATTAGCCAAAGCTGCGCGCTCGAGCTGAGTGACACCGTATTGTGCGCACTTCAATATGCATAAAAAAACGATGGGGCGTAAAAATGGCTGCCAGATTACCAAGCAGTTTCGCATGTCGTCTACCGCCGATCGAGAACTGGCCGAGTTCGGGTCGCACTCACTGTCTTCGTGGTCACGTGCCGTTTTCTATGGGCTAGACACAACCACCAAAGATAATCAAAGTCGTGGGTCATCGAAGGCACCACACTGAATACTAAAAATAGACAAAAAATGTATACCCATTTTTGTGTCCTCTACAAAGCTGCAAATACGTTGCCTGAAAAAGAAAAAGTTGCACTATCACGTGACTTCCGGTAACTTTCTCCTCCATATTTTTTCTTCCTCCCCAGTCCAGTTTCGTTTTCGGTTTCAAGCAGTTTTTTTTTCTTTTTTTACTTAATTAAAAATATACGTGACGCTGTAGTAAACTGTGGATTGGGTAGTCTTCTGACAACATAATAAATCGCCTGGCAAAAATTGAATACAATTTCCGGGGGTGTCAAGTGTCACTTTAAAAGGGTTATGACACACCAAAAAGTAAAATATGAAGTAACAATACTGCTAGGACCCATTGTATGTTCCTAAAATCCTGGTAAATTTGTTCTGAAAATGGCGCGATAGTTTCGTGGATAAATCGGTTTATATGCATGCGGGTCCCTCCGAGGGGCGGATCCGGGCGGAGCGGGAGGCTGGTGACGCTAGCTAGCCTCCCGCGCGGCGTCCCCTTGCACGCACTTACAAGCTTGGCTCCCTTGGCGTCTCGAGGTTGAGCTTCCTCGTTTACCTTCCGCGTTTCGAGCATGCGGTCTGTGACGATTACGTCTACGGCATCGCTCGCCTTGTCAAAGTGTTCGACATCGATCGCAGCAACGATGAGAGTGATTGCTATCAAGAGATGTTGAGAGCTGTTCATTTTGACTGGGACCCGCTGGCGACCAGCTCCAGCGACGGCGAGCTACGGACGAACTCGCCGTGGTCAGCCTCGTCCGGGAATATCTCGCAGGCGCATGCAGGCAGGGTGGAATGTCAACGGGCCGGGGGCGAGAATAGCGTTCGGGTTACCTTGTTGCGTGAGCGTTTTGATCGTACCGCAACGAGGAGAGCTTGAGACATCATTGGGGCGCCCTAGAATGAGGAGAGCGTTCATGATCACGTGGTTTATGGACACCATGGTGTGACTAACTTGGGCAATGTGCCTGGTCGGACTCGCCAGATGAAAATGATAAAAATTCGTAAATTGATTATTGCAATTACCGGAGCTCTAAAATCGCGCAACTTGGTATATACTAAGTACCCTATGAGCATACCATCTCAAGAATATCCGTTTAATTTTCGTGTCATAACCCCTTTAAGGCACTCTTGATTTACCGCCAGAACGTAGCCATAGCCAAATTATGCTACCTTGTAATGCATTTGGCGTCAAAATTTGGCGCTTGGCTATGTGGCTATTTTTGGGCTATTTGAAATCCTAATGCGACAATTTTTTTCTACTTGCTTGGTTTAGAGTAGATGTACAAAGGCACTTTAGCATGGGCACAAAGCGAACAAAGCAAAAGTCCACCTTTTCCGAATTTCCGTTTTCAGGGTTTTGTGTATGGAGATGCGTGGGCGTGGCGCCAGATCCTATTAGCTCCAGTGAGCTACAGTCTTAGATGCAGCTCCGAAGACATCGCTTCTACATTAATTGCAGGGACGGATCCAAGAGGGGGGGCGACGGGGGGGCCGACCCCCCCCCCCCCCAATAAAACCGACTACCGGCCTGCCAGGTGGTAGAAGGCTCGGTACTCAAGGAAGAGGATTCAAAATAGGGCAGGTCACACCAGCAGGCACACTTGTACTCTGAACTTGGAGAACCACTACGTCGCTTCAACCGAGACTGATGTCCGCGGCGTCGGTTTCAAAGCACGGCTTGGAGCCATGAAGTTTGCGCAGCAGCGCACTTCAGGGGCCGTCGGCGCAGTGTGGTTTTGCGGCGGGTAAAAACAAAAGGCGCAACCGGGGTCCCGATTATCTTACCTTAAATCACCCCCCCCCCCCCCACACACACACAAAAAAATCCCCCCTTCCCTAAAAACGGAGTTCTGGATCCGCCCCTGATTAATTGTGGCTTATCTTATGCTCTCAAGTTCCTTTTTCTTTCCTAAGGGCGGCTCTTATTTCCTCGAGTTTCCCACCATCCTCGTAGAGGAGGCACCTCTTCGAGGAAAAAGGAAACTAAAGGCAACTCAAGACATCCAGAAGAATTCTATGTCGTCCGATAACCTGTGCTGTATCGGATAGAACAAAAGAGGCTTTCCCGCGGAACATGGAAGTTTCTAAAAAGCACGATGAGCGATAACAAAAGACAACAGATTGAGAACCATGGATAATCCGAACAAGTCTAAGTTCAGAAGCGCAGGAGCAGCTATGTTTCCATTCCCATCCGAGCTTGATATCGCGCTCCTGACACATGCCCATGTCAAATTCCGCCGTGGGGAGAGTATTCAGTCAAGTGTCCCTCACAGTCACAAAGTCAGATCTAAGGAACATTATGTCCCTTCCCACTCTCCAAAACATCCGGTATGTAAAATGTGCTTTTCTTGAGAAGAGCAGGTGCTGTGATGACATAAACCTTACTGAAGAATTTTTGCCCATTTTAACACGGACATCGTGTATGAGGCGAGTCAGCCGAGCACGAGCGAGTGTTTCATAACTATGGGAGTGTAAAAACACGTGTTGAAAATATTGATGCTTTTTTATTGCAATGAAACGTTTTTCGTACATTTCAATTGATGTATACTTCATTTCAGCTTCGGTCCGAGCGCGGCCGATGTTATGAGCCGACGGGCCAAACAAACAGTACAAAGAGCGCAGCGGCATGGTGTCCTACACGCAGAGAGACGGCGAATACCGGCTGGTCCTATCAACTGCAGAGAGCACGCTATGACGTTGTGCCTCTTTTCTGCTGTTTGATTGGCCCTTCGGCTCATAACATCGGCCGCGCTCGGACCGACCAGCTGAAGCGAAGCATAGTAGATTTGCAGACTGCTCCTAAGCCTAGATATGCAGACGCAGTCCCTTCGCCTTGAGCCAACACCACCCAGACAGAGGGCCTCCGCATGCGTTATCACAGCCAGATTGATCGAGGCGTGAGATTGGGCACGAGTGCTGTGTCAGTGTTCGGCAGTGGCTCGTGTCCAATCAGCGCGTCGAAGGTCGGGCTCCGGGCCCAACAGCCGAGTTAGCGCGATCCGACTATGATGACGTTCCATAGAGGGAGAGGAGACCATGCGGAAGCCTTCTGTCTAGGTGGTGTTGCTCAAGCTCGTACATTTGAGCGCATGATTTTTTTGGGTTCTGCAGATATCTTAATTATGGATACTTCTAAGCTATTTAGTAAATCTCTCGCATTCGGCTACTTTTGGGCTACACCGTCTGGCATTTGGCAGTTTGTGCTAGAACCTATCTGGCAACCCTGCTGGGGGGAACAGTGATGAAATAAAATGATAAGATGGGATAAAAACGAGCTTTCCAGCGACTACCTCCAGCAGGGCCGGATTAAGGTACGGGCTAATGGAGGCTGCAGCCCAGGGCCCCTGACTCTCTGGAAGCCCCCATGACGGAAGCTCGTAGAAAAAAAACGAAACCTACAAATATTTTGAAAAGCGATGTTGCTTTGCCGCAGCATTCGAGAAGAGGGATATACAAAGATAATGGCGATGTCAGCGATTCCAAACGCGCACTTCGCGTAGCACACTCCTATCCCTGTACAAAGCCGGCCCTTGGGTGGGTGACCGGCCCTTAGGGTGCTTGTCCGCTTTCTTTTTGAAAGCGGCTTCCGAGCAAACAAAGAAAACACACGAGGGGGCCTCACAATCCAAGATTTTTCGCTCCTTTTTTTTTTTTTTTGTCAGGAAGGGAAATGTCATAAACACCTCCCCCTTTACCCTACTCGGGCTCGTGTCGCGTGCGCGCAAACACGTGTTGTTGAGCAGCGCTAGTGCGGCCTTCGACGCTACTGGGGAAGGGAACAGAGCTGCATGCCGCCTCCGCGGTGGTCTTGCCGGTGTGCTCCCTAGTTGAAACCAGACGGGAGTGCTAATTTTTAAATATTGAGGCTACTTTCTATTGATTAAAAAATAAAGGAAACTGCAGTATTTCCCAGGTTCATTGCCTTAACCAGACATCATTATCATCATCATCATCGCCATCATCATCATCATTAGGGCCCCTGAAGCGTCCTTAGCCCAGGGCCCCGAAATGCCTTAATCCGGCTCTGACCTCCAGGTTTATTGATTTTAAGGTACCGACGTCTATCGAAGGAACACACATGTGCAACGTTTGTCGTGGGACAAATTAGTATTGGCAATGGCACCAACGCAAAATTCAGCTGAAGAAACATTAATTGATACAAGCGCATTTTATTTTTTATCTAGCATACGTTTACACCCGAAAAGTTTCTTTATTTGAAACACTGCTCAATTAAACTCTGAATTTCGGAGCATCGGGAATCAAACAAATATAAGCTTCGATAAACTCTGAATTTTTGGCAAAACATAAATTCCGAAAAATACCCTCCGACTTTGACGAAAAATGAACTTCGAAAACACAGAATCCTACTTATCTTTTGCCTCCAAGCTAGTACCGTTCTTCTTGCATTAGAGAGTTTTAGTAGATCGTTCCGATGCCTATACGATACCCCTGATAACGATACGATGCATGCGCAAAGGCGGCGGCGGAGTATCGGGTATCGTTATCGGAGTCATCGGAACAATCTACTAAAACTCTCTAATCTTACTGGTGTTTAAAACCCGAGACTGTGCGAAGGAAAAATAGAAAAATTTCAATAAGGAAAAAGGTACAGAAGACGTTTCAATTTCTGTGTTTCTTCGACTTCCAAGTTTCCTATATTTTCCATACCTTTTTTCCTTCGACTTCAAAGTTTTATATTTTTCTCTCACTGCACTTTCAAGTTTTAACATCATGATTACCTGTCACAGGCCCGCCTGTACACTCACTGTCTTTTCTTACTCGTGCCTTTTCTTGCCCCGAGTTTCCTACCAACAAATCCTCAAACCAAGCCTCTGACGGGACACAATTTTTTGGAAAGAGGTCGAATGAGGAACCAAGAAATGAAGGCACCGAAACACATCAGCTAGAAACATTCTAGGTACTATAAGTGATCCTCGATAATTCGAACCCGGCTATCTCGAAATATCGGTTAAGTCGAAAGATTTCCAACTTTCATAGGCACAAGGCATTTACTCATAGCTTATCTCGAAAGGTTTTTATGAAAGGCCTCAAATATCTCGAAATCTTGTCAACAAAAAATTACAGAAAACAAAGGTTAAACACAGCAAACACAGCATGGTGGGCTAAACATTGATTGTAAAACAAACAATGATCAAGAAGTAAAAATACAAAGAGAAAAAACAAAACCTGCATTAAAATTGTCTTGTCATGCCCGCGGAGCAGCCGAAACCTCAAGGACGTTTGTTTTGATTTTTTTTAATTCCCCGAATTTTTGTTTGGCGCTCTGCTGTTTCTTTTTGCCCTCGCGCTGAACATTATCTTCGCTCTTCGTCCTTCTTTAGTTCTTTTTTTGTTTTTCTTCTTTTGCGTTTTTGCTTCCTGGTCTTGTCTCTCAACTTTTGATTGTTGGCTGTTGATAATTTTGTTGCCGTCTTGCTTCCCTGGTCTTGCTCTCTCATTTTTGGATTGTTGGCTGTTGATAATTTTGTTGCCGTGGTTGTTTTGTTTCCCCACGGCGGCGTCGTGCCAGTGTAAAGTACATTGGCACCATTGTTGAAAGCACGGACCTCCAACAAAGGGCTGGATGGCGCATTGAGCAAACAGGTATGAAGCCACCAGAAGTAATTAAGCGGCTTGTCCCGGAAGTGAGTGCTTGACAGGCTAACTCTTCCGAGCATTGATCAAAACAGTGTCCAAAACGCTTGATTTGCTTTAGTTATCTCAAGAGGGCCTGCTTGTTGCGCAATAACAGTTCATGCAGGCCCGAGAAGTCTTCTGGGAAGCCATTTGATGTGTGAGAATTTCGAGATTCTAGGGATTGTTAAAACCCACGTAAAAATGCGAAAGCGTGAAACAAAATATTAACTAAGTTCACTATAAAGTCCCGCAGACACTCAACTTCCGGGCATCGGACTTCCAGTTGCTTCACGCGTGCCGGGCTCAGAGCGCGGCCCAAGCGCCATCCAGCCCCCTATGCGGAGCGCAAGTTTGTCTGCTTCTTTTGCTGGAGTTGTGGGGACGGCAGAACGCTGGAAGCTCTGATTGGCTCTGACTGAAGGATAGTGGGTAGACCTCAAGGCAGCTTGCTTTGAGGAGTACCTACTAATGCTATCCTTCTCTCGGAGCCAATCAGAGCTCGGCGTCTTTCTGATGTCACTCACAATCCCTGCAAAAGCAGAACCTTTGCAAAAATCGCCTTCTGCGCGCTGCCATCTTTGTTTGCTGGGCTGTGGAACGCCTTCTGATCATGCGCTGTTGCTCTGCTGTGCGGTATATCAGACGCGCTGCTCGTGCGTCCACAGCTCACTGACTCAGCATTTTTCGCCCGCGTGGTAAGCCATGGAAAGGTCTATAGTAGAGATCACTGGTTGGAAGGTTTCGATTCTCACAATCTGCGATCAGTGGTTTTCCAAAATGGCGGTTATAGTGAGGGTCGGAAATGCGTGCCGCTGTTGAGCCTGCCTAGCGTGCTGGCTTCACAGAGCGACACAAATTATTTCTGGTAATACAATGAAGCTAGGGTGTTATGAGAGTAGGTCACCTCTTTATCCTGAAAACAAAAACGGTGTTTAGCGTAATACTTACTCCAGGAGGCACGTTTTAATTCTGGAGCGAAACCGAAACTAACCCCTCTTTTAGATTTAAATTGAATTCTTTTAGTGTCTCACGTCGTAATTATTTAGTGAAAGAAGTTGTTCGCGGAAACTTTATTTTGTAACATACATGTTCGATTCAGGTACTTCAAAATATTTTGGAGATATCAGGGTCCCTTCAAAGACAGGGTCTTTCATACACATTAGAGGTAACATAGAATATTGTAGTTGTTGAATAAAAACTGTGCCGATATTTGTGCTTTCTCGCTGTCTTTTCTCGCTCAGATTATTGTCATGTGAAATAATGAACTGCGAGATCGTTGATTGGTTTCGGTTATATAGATGATTAATTGCTTTAACATTAACATTAAGCACCGTGAAAGCGGCTGTGATATCAGAAAAATTAGCAGATCATTACTACATAGCCTGCCAGGTAAAACCTAACAGCAAGGGGAAGGGCTCAAGCACTACGAAAAAAGAAATAACTATTATTGATCAAGCGCAGTTTGATAAAAAAGTGAATGACTACGACTGGGATGGTCTTTTAACTTCGGTGGAAGCGCCAAATCTATACGATACAATAGTAGACCTATTTTCGCAATTTTCGGCTACGTGCAAGAAAAAAGTAATCATTAAAAGGCGCAAGGAGGATCGTGAATGGATTACGTCAGACATTTTAGGTGCTATAAAGTATAAAGATTTTCTCTGGAGACGCTGTAAACGATCGCCAGGTAATTTAAGTTTAAAGGACGAGTTCAAAATAGCCAGGAACAAGGCGGCCGCCCTACTCCGTTCTTCTAAACGCAGACATTTCAAGGGAGAATTTCAAAAGCATCGTTTCGATACCGCAAAAACATGGGAGTGCGCTAATCGGGTTCTAGGTAGGACTAAAAAACGTTCTATCGACGATATGATAGACAAATCTTTTGCGCCTGCTACACAGAAAACAATTGACGAATTCAACGCCTCATTTTCTCGCACATCCGGGGCACTCCAGGCTCGTGATGACGCTAATAACATTACCTTGCATAAATATAATGAAGTCTCAGCTTTTCTTCCTCCAATTTCAGAAAGGGAGCTACGCGATTATTTATTTTCGTTTAAGGAAAGAAAGTCCCCAGGTTTTGATGAGATCCGGATGCGCGATCTTCGAAGGAATTTTGAAAAACTTAAACGTACACTCATTGCAATCTTGAACAGTATCATTGACACGGGAGATTGGCCGACAGCAATGAAAACCGCCATTGTTAAGCCACTGTATAAAGGAGGGAAAGTGGACGATGTTAAAAGCTATCGTCCAATATCAATTTTATCATGCCTTTCACAAATTCTGGAGAAACATCTTTCAAATGTAATGACTAGTTTCGTGGAACGGTTTGTTTTATTGTCTGCTCACCAGTACGGTTTCGTTGCGGAACGAGGAACGCGGGCCCTTTTGGAAAATTTCAGCGACTGCTTACACACCGGTTTTGACAATAATATGCTAACTTGTGCAGTCTTCTTGGATGTATCACAAGCTTTTGATAGCATAAATCACGAAATTCTTTTTTACAAACTGTACAGACTCGGTTTCAGGGGCCCTTTTCTTTCGATTCTAAAAGGGTACTGTTCAGGACGGTCCCAGGTTGTGACTTTCAGAAATCTCAAGAGCAGTAGAGCTTGCCTTACGGCCGGGGTGCCGCAAGGCTCAGTTTTGTCGCCTTTATTATTTAATTTATACGTGAATGATTTTCCTTCTGCTATTTCCGAGTGTAGAGTGTTTCAATACGCGGACGATACGCTTCTGGTTTCAAGCCATGCGAATTATGATGTGGCTATTGAAAAATTACAAAAAGACCTCGTTCTCGCAATGGACTGGTTTCAGTCAAATTTAATCAGAGTGAATTCCTCGAAGACTAAGCTAGTTTGTTTTAAAAACCCACAAAAAAAGGTCGAACTATCAACTACTGTAGCTCTTCACACTTCTAGTTGCATGTCATGTGATTGCATTCCTCTTCAGTATGTCAATTCAGTAAAGTACTTAGGGATACATTTTGATAGCGATTTATCGTGGTCTACGCATATGATGTACTTGTGTAAACGGTTAAGAAGTGTTTCGTGCTGTCTTTACAACGTTAAAATGTTCATGCCTTTTTCCGTCCGGAAGATAATCACACATGCTTTGGCATATAGTTACATTCGATACGGCATAACCCTCTTTGCAGGGTGTTCTTTATTTTGGCGAGATAGAGTTGATTCTTTATTGAAGGGTATCCTAAAAAGTATTGCGTTTGACCGGGCCGAGGTCTCTAGCCCCTGTATATTTAAAGAATTAAACTTACCGTCTTTTTGGGGGTTATTCAAGGAGACTGTAATACTGCAACACTTTTGGCACTCAAATTTTATAACTCCGTACACTCCAGGCCGACCAATGAGACAATCACTTCGATTTAACATGCCGCGAATTCGAACTAAATATGGAGAACGGTCGCGTATTTATTATGTGCCTCATATATTCAACAGCATGCCAGAATCCCTATTTTCTGCCACATCACGACAAAAACTTAAAAAAGCACTACGGAATTTAGACCAGTGAACTTAGATTGCTAGAGGGTGGTTACTCCTTTCCCTGTGTTTGTTTTTTTCTCATGACAGTGCGTATTGTTCTGCAGTGTGATGCCGTCTTTCGCTCTTCTTTTCTTGGTCCCTGCTTAAAATCGTTTTCTTTTTGTTGAATAAGTTATTTCGATGGTGAATGAGCATTTTATACTGATGTTACACATACTGAATTTGTCACCTACTGCGCCGAGCCAGGTACACAAGCCCTTGAGGCTTACACCGGCTCATCATTGTACTTTTTGAAAATGTATGTATTGGAAATAAAACTATTCTATTCTATTCTATTCCTAGCACAAGAATAACAGAATAAATCCAATTTTTACAGTATGTCCACAAAACGTATAAATTACTAAACGCTGTTTTCACTACAACCCAAAGACGGAATCCGAGTCAGACAGCTGAAGTGTGTGTGTGTGTGTTTTTATAGCAACAGGTGACGCATAGGACTTTATATTACATCCAGTGTTTGACTGTTTGTCTATCTTGATAACGACGTCCGAGTATTTCATCTCCTAAAAATAAAAACAAAAAATGGTATTTTTCTGGAGACCATTGTGGTTAAATGGCGTATTTTTGTGATAGTGGCGTTAATTGGGGGCATACATTGCCGTGATTTGTATTAATAATATTATAATTAAGATATTTTAATACGTAATATTTAAAGCACGAATATAATTTGTTGCTTATGGTCTAATGTCAAACGCGCGAACAAGTATGACAATCAAAAGTGTGCTAATTATCATCATTGGTGCCAAATGCAGCATTTTTAATTGCCAAGTTATAAAATAAAAACAGTCTAAAATAAATCAAAACATTCTCAATGATTTGATAAATCTGTGGATAAAGCATATTTTGCTATCAAAGTCGCGACTTCTGACTATCGGCAAGAGTTACTAAATCACCGCAAAAATCCTTCCAAACCAAATGCCCAAAAATAAAAAAATAAAAAGTTGTTTTTTTATATTATTAATCTTTTTATAACATTCAGTTGCTTTCATTTTTACGCTCCGTCGTTTTGTCAATCTCAGCCTTTCAAGTTCGAAGGAACGCCTACCTGCTTGCATGTCTGCTCGCTGCAGCACGTTGCGTTGGCGTTGAAAGCCAGTGAAACATTTGTGCGAGTTTTAGTATTGCGTTTATGAGCGAACGCAAGCGCTGTGTGTTTGCATTAGCACGTGCGCAGAGCCCAAAATTGCTGTCTTGGATTGGCGCATGGCGATGAGGCGCACGCACAACGTGGGTCACGCAACTCTAACGCAAACGCACAGCACTTTCGTTTTTCTATACGCAATACTAAAACTCTCTAGTAACGTACAGTCGGGAGCAAATGTTTGCGGGGCACGGGAGCGCGTGCCGAAATGCACGCTGCGCCGTGCAACGGCGCGCCGCCGCATTAAAAGCCGCGCTTTGTGCATGCGCGCCCTTCGTGCTGGCAGTCATGTTAGGTGTACTAGAATACTGGGCAGTGTAGCGAGCGCGGGCGGAGGGAGGCTCTTTCAGCGATGACCGGATCGGTGGCCGCGAGAGGGCGCAACGTGTAGTAGGCGTGCTGCCGGAGTGCGGAGCGCAGGCAGCGGTAGCGCTTGGCTGGCTTGGCGTTCCGCACGGGTTCGATTGTTTCGTATTGTTTGGCTAACTCTTTACGGTACTCTTTATTTCTGCTGTTTCACATATTATTTATCGTACTTTCTTTGCCAAATGCTTTGCCCGAGACGTGCATCTTCGGGCAGGACGCCGCAGTACACATCGCGACACTGCTAGCGCGAACACGACATTGGCGCTTTTTCGCATTTACTTCGAAAGAGTATTAGCGAGGACGAAATTTTATCACCTGCATCATAGACCCGAATGAGCTTTTTCCCCAGCAATTAGAACTTTGCTGAGATCCTTTGGTTTCTCATAGAAAAACCGGCGATCGCTTGTTCGCGCTAACAGTGTTGCGTTCTGAATAGGCGGAAAATCCATCCCCCGGGAAACGTTCGGGAAGTCTCTTGAAAGAGACGTCCCAAACGTGTGTAATCTCCTGGATAACGTAGGATAAGCATGCTGACGGCATGATACCTAAACAAATGTCTGCTTTTGTGACCCTATAATTTCGCTGTCACTGTTAGTTGTGATCAATGAATTCCGTGGTTGAAGCGCACTACCGTAATGAATTGTTTCAACGTTCGGGAAAACAAAATGGGGCTTACAAAACGGATTATATCGTCTACTTCCGTAGGCTAGGTACGCTATAGAGGTGCCACTGTCGTCTTTCGCAACTACTTCCACGGGCTTTCGAAGGAATTTCCAGCACTAGCCTTTATCGTATTTGCTAATACTACGTAGGGTCTTCGAACAGGACTGTGCGAATAGTTCGAAAAATGTATCCACTCACCAGCTCTGGTAGTAACCAGAGTGGATAAATTCTTATATATCCGCTGAGCACCAGCTATCGATATGTGTGGGCACCAGGGCGCACATATAAATTTTTAATTAAACACTGGGCGCCAGCGCGCAGATGAGATAGATGAGGTGCACCCAAAGATTCTGGAGGCGATGGTACTTGCTTTTCCCAAGAGCTCGGGAGAGGGGGCTCCCGAGCTCCCCGTAGTCGGCGCCTAGGGCGTTCTGTACCTCTACATTCTCCAACGTGAGGTCATGATCTTGATGAGCTTCGACATCTTCAGGATAAATGACTCAGTATCTTGCGCTGGGCCACAAGACCTTTCAATTTTCTTGCGGTAAAAAAAGAGGCCTCTTAGCACCTCCTCATTGAAGAGACAGAGTGCTGGGCCAACCCTCATCTTTTCAAAGCCGTTAGGAAAAAAAATAATTTGCTGATGTGAGGCCATAACCTTCAACGTCACATTTTCACAGTCACTTCTCCAAGCCTTTCTAATGCAGTCAGCGTGCACAGGACCCTTCGGTGTGTCGAAACCAGTGTCTATAAAACCGATTTAGCAGATACTTTACAGAGTGCGAAAAGTCGGGAAAAAAAATGTAGAGGACGATTGTCATGACTGCCTGCATTACATGAAGCAGAGTCTCCCTGTCCTCCTTTTAATGTTGCGGGACCACGACTCACGCCGATCGAACTCGAGAGGGGCACGAAAAAGGGAACGGGCTTCTTTGCAGGACCGGTAGCCACTGTTGCAACCCGGCACGGGCCCCAAGAATTGAAATTGTGTGTGTGTGTGTGTGTGGGGGGGGGGGGGTGGGTACGGGGGTCATTGAGAATATAAGAGTCGTTGCGAATTAAGGGGTGCCTTCGGAAAAACAAGGGGGGGAGTACACCCCCGTAGGGGGGTGTAGGGAAATCACTGCCCCGGCACAAAACACGTCCTGTCTTCTTGTCCCGCCGTTTTTCCGTCATTACACGCGTTGTCTACATGCCACTGAACGGCACCGATCGCAATCCATTTCACTCAACCACTAAAAAAAAAAAACACTGCAGCAAAACAAAGCGACGACGCGAACCACGCGATCACAAGCAGTACGACAACACGGCAATCCGAGCGGGAAGGAGCACGCCTGTTACCCGCAGCGCCCCCTGCCGTCCTTGCGCGCCGTCATCGCTGCGCCGACCTCCTCCCTCCGTTGCTTCTCGGCGCGGACGACACACTGCCCAGTTCTAGTACACCATAGTCATGTCTCTTTCGCTCGTTTCTGTCCGACTCACTCCTGATAACCGGAGTCGGCGCCAGGGGCGCAAGTTGCCGCTACGCTGGCTGTCATGCCTCGCGTACTGTTCTGCTGCCTCAGCAGCCGCGCTGGGTGACGGAGCATGCGGAGCATCAATTACCCCCCCCCCCCTCCCTCCCACACACACAGACACATCCGGCGGCTGAGGCGGCTGAAGCAGACGCGCAGCATGACAGCCAGGAAGCGCTGACTTGCGCCCCTGGCGCCAACTGCTGTTATCAAGAGTGCGTCGGAAAGAAAAGAGCGAAAGAGACATGATAGCGAGCACGAAAGGCGCGCATACGCAAAGCGCGGCTCCCTACATGCGGGGGCGCGCCGTCGGACGGCGCGGCGGTGGCATTTCGGCAATCAGCAGCCCTGTGCCCTGCAACCTTGCCTCGACTGTATATTCCCATACCTGGCTGCAGCAGAACGTTGGGACAGGGAAGAGTGTTGTTTGCGTTCGCAAATGATGATAGTTCGCGAGCCATGATCGCGCGCAGTTCCACCGTGCCCGCTGACCAGATCAGGGACCCTCACTAGAGCGCTTCCCGTCTCCGCTGCGGGAGGGCGTGCAACGCCACGTGTAGATGTGATGAAAAAAAAAATCGTTATCTGTACGCACGAGCTTGTGCTTTGTGACTGAACACTTGCATCTTAGTATCTTGAAGCACTATATATATAGGCGGTTTCTTTTTTTTCTTCGCAAACACTTTTTAATCGGGTGAATCAACCGAGAAACAATACACGCAGAGGGGCACTGCGGATGTTTCTTATTTTGATTAGCGCCACTACCCTGCACTGCGCAAGTTTCGTATTTTAATTTGAGCCACTACTCCGGCGTGATGTCCCACGGCGTGGTGGTTGCCGTAGTACGCCCCAAATTTAGGTTGTCATGGATAGATGACGACAAACGTAATTTCGCACTCCAGATGTTAGGTGACGAATGTCAAAGCGAAGGCACTGCTGCCAGCAAAGAAGAAACATTGACAAAAAAGCCAACCGACGATGAAAACAATTATTTTTTTCAACTACGCCCCAACGTTGTCTACCAGCGAGGCGCAACGGTGCAGAAATGAAACTTCGGAGGAAACGCCACTCTGTTGCCTCAACGCCTACCCAGCCATCAAAAACCTGTTCTTGCGACACAACACGGCAATTCCATCCAGCGCCCCAGTTGAGCCTGTTCAGCAAGGGCAGGGACGTATTCGCCACCAAACGAGGGAAACGTTGAGACACTAATTTAAAGACACAACTGCTGCTAAATTACAACATGAAGTAAAAAGCATACTTTTTTTCATTTTATGCAATAAAGCTTGGTGAAAAGCGTTTTTTAGTTTTTCCTAAAATTTTTGTTAGAGGAAAGTAACTGAAAATCAATGTCGTTACTTTTTAAAAGTAACTGTAACAGAGTTACTCTTTTGTTGCAGTAACGTAACTGTAACAAATTACTTTTTAAAAGTAATTTACCCAAGACTGAGAGCAAAGCACCTACAAAAGCAACGGCGGAAGGGGCAACAAGAATATCAGCGGCGGCGGCAGGCGGCAAATACCACCGATGAAGATCGTTCACAAAACGCCAAGCACACGCGGCAAACCAGACAAGACGACGAACGTTGCGGGGCGGAAAACGCATCACAAAGACACAGGTACCTTGCAAATAATGACCCACAAATCAAGACAAATAATGACCGCCGATCAAGACAACAATAAATGTGTGTGCATACCTTTCATCCCAATGACCACCGACCAAGACAATAAATGTGTTCGTATCTTTGTTCAAAGTTCTGTCACGTCTGTGTCGTGTGCTAAACAGCTTCGCTGGTTTTCCACCTTCACAAAGTGGAATGGCTCATGATTTTTTCCTTTTTACACATTTATTATTAAAACCTTTTTGACAAACTATGTTCAAGAGCACACCTGGATTGCGAGCCCATTGATCTCCAGTGTTGCTTCCTTCGTGAGGTTTCATGGAGCCACAAAAAAATCGCCACATCCCATGCGATCCGTGGACCTTCATTCGCTGCCAAAAAAAGAGGGACGTCACCTCGTTCCGCTTATTTTATAAAACATTTTCATTCAAAACTCCCGCAAATCAGTACAAACTGAAGAAGCTTCTACACTCTGGTAAGACATATTCAGCTTGGTAGCAGCTCTTTTACAGCACTGCCTACATAGGCGCACAAAACACACACTGAGCCAGGGCGAGAGGAAAGTCAACCTGTGCACGCAACGAGGAAGAAAGAGCCCCCTCGTCGCAGAGAGGCAAAAACGTAACAATCAAAAAAGACGGAATGAATGACTAGGGCAGTCCGTCCTCGAAAAGACACACGGGGCTGCCCGCCTCTCTGGGAAGATGCGCAACACGGCTACTACATTGAGGTCCTCACTGCAACACCCTAAAAGACAAAAGAAAAAAATGGATTCCCGCATTCCAGAAAAATGAGGTGCATATGTTCAAAGATGCACAAACGAGCAAACGCTTCCTTCCAAGGTAGCATGAGGGAGGGGAGAGTGTCCTATTCACAAGTGTGCACCACCACAGGGGGACAGCGGGGTGAATGACAAAGCACTTTGCTCGCCTGCAACTATGTACACAATGAGAGATGCGCGAGGAAGGCAGGCGTCCACTCGTGGCTGGGTGCGTCGTGGTGACCCGCAGCTGGGTACGCGAGGTTGCATCCTCGGGCAAACCCCACAAAATCTCGAATTCCCACATAGGACCGCAGCTCCATGAAGAACTTGTTCCGGGTGAACCTCGAGGACGCCTCATGCACGTCGGCCCGCTAAAATAATTTGGGCAGCCACGCCTAACGGGATGCCCGATGCTGACCTCTACGTTTCCACCAAAAAAATGGCCATACCGATGGCCAGAACTCGGAGGGATGAGGGTCTTGAAACCATAGTCACTGGCAGGGTGAGAATGGCAGAGAAGAGTTTCAGTTGGCCCACCTCCAGCGTAAGCTTTCTACCTTCGATAACACTTGGGCGTTTGGTGAGCTTCAGGCACGTGCCCTACTATTCTCATCCTGCGAATGACTAGAGAGATCTTAACTATGAATGCACCTCATTCATTGTTTGTAGACATGTGCTCCTATGCTACTTCATTTGTCAGCGACTGTTATTGTCCTCGTCGTTCACTTTCTTGCAGCAATTAGCATTTGACGCACTACTTATGTACGGGATTTCACGAAACTTTCCCGATTAAATGATTAAAGTATCTAAAAGTAATACTATGAATCTGTTGATAGAAAGCTACCCTGCAGAGGATATGCGCAGCTATTAACATTCCTCTGGAGTCATTTTACATTATCAGGTGATGAGAGTTGGCGAGTGAAAATTAAAGCTATCAATTTTCACTTACTGTGAATAAATACTTGATGCATTGGAAGTGGGTGACTACTATTATCTTTACTGTAAAATCACGACTATGATGCATGAAAAGAAAAAGAGGAAAAAAAGGGTATAGGACAGGGGTAAAATAGATGCAATAATGGCTCATGAAATTCTGATTTTGATGGGAGGATAATTCTAGCCAAGTTAGATGCTTAAAGCCGCACTTTCTTAGGCGATAATGATCTAGAAGCCTTATAGCATTCAAAATTACTGTCATGTGTGGCCAATGTCTTTGTAATACTGTGATAAAACATCGATGCATCCAGTATGGGGGAGAAGAATATTCCAGGGCCATAATGACAAAACACACCCAATCGCAAGCCACAACTTCCTGCGTGGCAAACAAGGGGAGTAATCTTCAGCAGTTGCATGAGACCGATCACGATTGGCCGACAGATGCCATGTTACCGAAGCATGACAAAGGGCATCTGTCAGCGTCACAAAGGGCCCTGTAATATGCTCCTCCCAACTGCGACGTACGGATGATCGTGCTTTTAATACAAAAAATAACCTGCATAAGAGTAACTTGGGATTTTTAAGAGAGCTTGGAGCAGATAGATCAAGTTATTGACATGAAATTAAAGAAACAAATTCAGAAACCTTTAGTGACCCCTTAAAGTGGAAACATCAGCTTTTGGTTTGTATCACTTTACTCTAATGCATATGACACTGCCAACCATGAAACACAAGAGTATACCGAGACACTGCAAATACACTGCATGACGGTTAGCACAAGCATGTCATTGGTGCTTTTTTGCGCTTTACTCCGAAAGAGTAATGGTGGGAAGCCAATCTTACCACCTAGGTTAGTCAACGCCCCAAAACTAGCCCTTCCCATCACACTAGTAATTTTGATGACATATTTTCGATTATAGGAACAAAAAAACAGTTGTCCTTCCAGTGCAGATTCCGCTCCCAGCAACCAAAACTAAAACAATGCGACATCAAAAATATCTGCAGCGTTTCGGCATATTCTACGTTGTGTTCCAAGTTTACTGGAAAACAAAGACAACCCGAAAATTTGACGGCTCTACTCCTTCAAAGGTAATAAAGAGGACAGTAACTTTCGAAGAGGAGAGTCTACGAACGATGAAATGTATCCTTCGACACCGTGGTTTGGACCCTTTTCGGCATTTCAAGACCCACGTCCCTCCTCGTTGTTCCAATGTGGATCGCTCGGTCGCGCAATTCTTGCCTCTTCCCGCAACGCCGACGCCGGTTGCACAATTTCTGCCGGCCTTACTCCTTGGCACCCACTAAGTAACACTGTCAAAACAAAGTGCCTGCAGCCTCTGAGAGACGACGCTACAATGTCTGGAACGAGTCTTTGACTGGAGCGTTTACCGTCCAATCCTGGCCATGCGTCGAAAATGGTGTCGAAGAGACGACGAATTGCGTCTCGGGAGCCGGAGTGTCGTGCCGTCGGATGTCGCGATACTGGCGGCCGGTTGTAGAAACACGGGCAAAAAGGCAAAGGTATGTATGCGAGGTCCGTGTCGTCGCGGCGTCCCACGTCGTATCCGCTTTGGTCTCCGTCAACTGTCCGACTGCAGGGCGACTTAGGGCGGAACGGGCGCCTGGCGCATTCACCTCCACTGCCGCGTTACCGCCGGAATCGCGGCAGACAACAGCACGACACTCCCGCGACGTCGTCGGGCAAAAATTGAAAGACCTCTTTTGTGGACCCGGTAAACGCACCGGTCGAATACGCACTCCAAGCACCATGGTCAAACCAGGCGTTCGTAGCCGTCGAGAGACGACACTTCGGTGCGACGCGGGACGGTCGAACGTCGCAAAGTCGAGTCGACCGGCGACGGCGGACGCTCGACCAGTCGCGGAGCTTTGCTCTCTGCCTCGGTGGATGCCGTGGAATGCCCGCGAACGTCCCTGCCACCGTTTCAAGTCCGCACCGTAGCCCCGAGCTGGAGCCTGCCCGGGCCCGGGGAAATCACTGCTTGCGTCGGCAGGAGCGCTTGTGCTCCTTGTGCCAGTGCACCTGCTGGCACTCCACGCTGCAGTAGAGCGTGTTCCAGCAGCAGTGGTAGATGGCCTCCGCCTCGCAGTTGTAGCACTGCAACGACGCAGCACACTCTCACCTGTGTCCAACCTCGCGGAAAAGGCAGCTCAGGCATCATCCGGTTCTCACTACACTTTAGCTTGGGAGGCACGGTGCTCGTCCAAATTATACAGAACGTGCAAACTGTGTCTTATCTCGTGGGAAGCCTGAGAACAACTTCATGATGTAGCGCTCAATGAAACAGTCCAATCGGGGGAGGCCGCTTGCTCAAGGCAGAAATGGCGGCTGGACAGGGGACAATGCGGCAATTTTACCTTCTGGGCGATCTAGCCTTTTTTGTGTATCTCCTTCTCTCCCTGCACTAAGGTGTATAGGTGACTGCCAAAACTGTGTTACTGGATGACTCATTCAGTGGTAACATGATGTGTACTTACTGAGTCATTCAATCACTGATGGTATTGGCAGTCACCTATCCACATTTCTGCAGCCTCGATTTGAACCTTGCGTGAGCGGTTTTCTCTACCCCCGCTGTTCCATTGAGCGCTATGTCATGCAGTAGTTCGTCGGCTGCCACCAGGACAGTGCTCCTACAAGGTAAGATACCTCTTCTGTGTTCCAGATAAGTTTGCAGAGCACTAGGCATGTGCAAAAGTTGATTTCGAGCTCGCAACAAATTCGAGTTTTTTGCCTAATATTTACCAGTTTCCAAAGCCTTTCACTACTGCACCATGCTGGATCAAGAACCCAGCTGAACTCGTGAGGCTAAGTTTGTTTTAATCTAACTCTATTTATCAACTGTGGCCTTTGAAAGTTCAATGCCTACATTGAGATGACAAGTAAACAACGAATTTGATATAAAATTAGACATATAGATGCCTAGATATACCTAATCAAGGGGATTTATAAATAATCTTGCTCTATGCCAATATCTTTTCTTTAATCACAAACTAATAACGCAGGTTGTCAGAGCATCTCAGCCTTACATATACTCATGCATAATAGCCTATTTGATTTCAACAATTTTACTGCAATGTAGATATTAACATTCACAAAGTTTCCATTTATTTTTAAATACACCAGGAGCGCACATGTGCACTATCCCACTACAAAAGTGTGCCTTTCTCCCTAAGCGCGCAGTTGGGATATTTGTACTTTTCAAAGCGTTGATCGTGGCTGGTTGGCCCCGTTGAGTGTGCTTCTCAACGAGAAGACAAGCAACACCAGCGGAAGCAACACCAGCGGAGAAGCGACACCAGCGGAAGCGAGCGCTGCGGGTGTTACTTCTCCGCAGCACACCGGTGCTTGGTAAGAAGTGCGCTCAACGGGGCTAACCCGTCGCGACCAACCCTTCAAAAAATATGAATATCGCAGTTCATCTCAAAGCAAATATTGAATAGCATATTATTCGAAACTACCATTCAAAGATTCAAATATTTGTACAATCCTACTGAGCACCGTACACTGCGCGACACTGTTAGCGCGAACACTACTTCGGCACTTTTTCGCATTTTGCTTCAGAGGGTATTGGCGGGCTTCAAAATTTACCACTTCGGCTAGCACATTAAATGAGAATTTTCTAACGTTGTAAGAGTTTCAATACTAACAGGACAAAAAAACGGCGATGGCTTGTTGAGCTAACATTGTCGCAGAGCATACATGTCAAGTAGAATGTTCAGTTATGAAAAGCCGAGGGAAATGTTTTCATAGACTCCCAGAGACGTTGCGATCGATTTCCTGTCAAGCACAATGCTCAGCTTTTGCTGCGACATTGTGCTTCCCCCTCCCCCCACTTACCCACTGCTTCTTCTTAGTGTCGGAGATCTCCTGCCGGTGGCGCTCCTCCAGCGCGGCCAGCTCCTGCTCGTGGGCGTCCCTGTCCCGCAGCTTGTGCTGCTCCAGCTCCTCCCGCATGCGCTCCAGGACAGAGCCCACCTCCTTCAGCTTCTCAGCCTCACATTGCTTGCGCACCTGTGGGCACGCCAGCCCCAGGGCTCCCAATCAGCCGTCCCGGGAAGGAACGCTCAAACTTGCACGACAGATCTCTATGTAGAGCAATTATCAAATTTATGGCATTTATAGGGTGACCTCTTAGAACTTCCCTGTTTGTAGGAGGTAGCCACGATGATGATGTCGCGCTGGTGATGTCATCAGTGTTTTAAAAGGTTCACCGTGATGACTGACTTCACAGTTTTCACTTGAAGTCATTGGTGTAATAGTTCACATGATACCTTGATGCCACATGACACTGATGTCACGTGGTACCATGATGTCACTTGAAACTAGCATCACCATATCACGTGACCCAACATCCTGTCATGTGAGATTAGGTGACACTGTGACATCACAAGACCTGACATCCCGTCACACGGCATAAGTTCACTTAACCAGATGCTTTTCTGATGGTCACATGACACAGTGACATCCCAGAAGATGTATAAGCGCTATGCATTTAGAACGCCTTTGGAATTAACAAAAAAACAAGCAGATTTTCCACGGCACACACCTTTTCTTCAATCTCTTGGGCGAGGCGCTCTCTGTCACGTGCGTGCTTGGCCTCCAGCTCTTCTCGGAGGTCCTTGGAACTCAGCTGGTGCCTGGCCTCGCAGTCGCACCGGGCCTCTTCCCCTGCTGCCTTGCTCACCAGCATCTGGGCACACCGGTCCACACAAAAACTTCATTCTCGTCTCGGGGCTACTCCCAGAGCGAGCAGCCCAAGCACACCCCTTGCAATGATCCTTTCAGCTGCAAACTAACGAGTGGAGCATTCATGCGCGCACACCAGGAAGCAGACGATAGCGTCGCCTGCTTTAGAGCCCGTCTGCTTTTGAGTCCGCTGCAAACAATAGCATTGCCTGCGTCACGAGCCTGACTCTTGGGCGACCTGGTCATCTGCTTTCAAGAACGCCATTGAGAATGTTGAGGATTCTCTAATTTCTCATGAGAATAGAGCTATGCCTTGAAATTTCACAAGGTTAAATACACCACTAAAATACACCTTTGATAAAAATTTTAGCTCGTTGCGTACAGACGTCGGCTTTTTCGGCTCATTTTTCGGCGAGCTGCTTGGCTCCAAACACCCACACATTTCCAAACATTTAGAATCTCAAAAACATAGAAAATATGCAGGTTGGTTCGAGCTGAAAAACAATTTGATTCAAGAGGTCTCAAACCACGTACAGTATTAAATCCAAATGGCTCCAGCTATAAAAAAAACAATTGGACTCAATTTGCATATACTTTGTCAATTGCAAGTGTGAACTCACAAATGTTTACACTGTAGTATATTTACTACACTTATATTATACAGTCGAACCTCATTATAACGAAGTAGCATAGTGCGCACAAATTTGTTCGTTATATCCAATATTCGTTATAAAAGTACACACAAAAATTTGCGCAAACATTCTGGCAATCGGGCTTTTGCAAAAAGTGTGGCGAACATCCATAACGCCAAGATATAAAAACGCGATGTTGCGGAATTTGAGCCCCATAATGAACGCTAAACTGATGGCCTTGGTTTGCAAAAGGGTACCAGACACCGGCAAGTTTCACGCTCTCACGTCCTTGAACCAGGAAAACAAAGCCTCTTCTACGTCGGGGTAATGAGAAGGCCTGTCACGCTTTCTGTCACCTTTCAGAGTGCTGTTGGCGTGGGTCTTCACAATCTTCTTTCTCGAAGTTAAAATTGTAGACAACGTGCTGGGTGGAATCTTAAAGTCCTGAGCAACATCTTTCTTCTTGCGGCCGCTGTCAAACCGCTCGTAAAATTTTAACTTTCGCCTCGAGAGAGAGAGCTTTGCGCTTCACCGTCGCCATTTGCACATCCCCGATTGACCGCCGTCGCCTTGGCACTCTAGTGTTTGATGCCGCTTATTCGCAACTCCAACGCCCTATAGGTGGCGGGGCGGTAGTTCCAAGATGGCGGAAGAGACGGGGATAGATTCTCCAGGGTTTCCCGTGCGCCTTACTCGCTGACGCTGGTCAGTGCGCTAAAAATGATTTATCTGTCCGCAAACGCGAAGTGGTTAGGGCAGGATCATATTACAGGTGACAGAGATATTGATGCGCGTTAGCAAAATGAGCCTGCTGATATTTAAAGTTGCAGAAACCTCGACTTGCGAAGCTTTAGTGGGCGAACGCGTTTTACTGCACCGGCCATGTCACTCTCTGTGGCAGAATATTTTTGAGGGTGATGAAGATATCGTGTTTGCGCCTTGGCTGGCCATTAGTGCCCTAAAAGGCTGAGCCGCACGGTGACCGTCAAGCTTTGGAAGAGCAGCGTTCACAGTATTGATGCCTTCGTGTCACAGGCTCGCAACTCGCTGCTCACCGTCTCGGTTTTAGTGTGTTGCAACACGTGATCAAACTGCTCTCTGGTTATTGATAGAAAGTTTGTTACCGCAGGCTACTGTGCGGTGTAGCATTACAACCGGAGGCTCGCGCTCTGCGCTTTGAAGCACAGTTTTCAGCGCGAGCAGGGTGTTGCCTTGCTCACGGTATTAGCGGCGAGATGTTTGGGTGGCGCCCTCCTATGGTTACCTCTCGTGACGTCATTACCATGTGAACAACAAGTTCGATAGTGTTTGTAATTAGCAAGGTGGAAGCTGGAAATCATTGCGCTTTTAAACCAATACTGCCAACACCATAAAAATCTAAGTTCTTACATTACTCTTATTTCCGTCGATGAGGAATCCTTTGCTGACGTCAAAGTCAGCATTCGGCCAATCGTGGAGGGCCGACCACCGCGACGCTTTCGATGGGTCACGTCGCCAATAGCCAACGGTAGCCTGCGGTAACGTTTATGCTAAAGCTGCCTATTACCATAATCTGGCGTGTTTAAAGGTTTAGGCGTTTTATTCATTGCTTTACCAAAAATGCCTATTTTAATATACCATACTTTTTTTTCCTTTTTTTTGTATTGTGTTATTGGCAGCGGTGTGGCCCCTCTCGTCAAAACTGCCCGTTCTAAGCTCTCGTCACGAACGGCTCGCTAACACAGACGCGCTTAAAATGCTTCGGGCATTTCTTTATTTATTTTGTGATTACCTGAAAGCAAGTACGCGTATTCAATCTTTTAAAAGTCTTGAAATAAATCGTCACGTTTCTATGGCCTTAAAACGCAAACCCATTCCCGACGTGTATTGCCCGACACATCGTTGCGCGACCAGTTTTCTCCTACTTAGGGCAAAGAATAGACTTTTCATAGACCGAACGCTAGAGCTCTACATTATTAGCGGGAGCGTTTGCCGTCACGTTGAGCACAGATCGAGCTGGCGGTCATGCACAAGACCAGCAATCCGCAGCGAATGCGATATATGAAAAGTCCCTAATGAGATTAGACATCCCGGTCCTTGGTGCAACGCTGTTGCGAGGTGGAGCACAAGAATTCCTATTTTAACGCGCTCACTTTTTTTTTCGTTACAACGGCTTCACGCATTAAGGCCGACAGCCCCTGTTACCTTTTCCCGCGCCGCCGCCGCCGCTACCGTCCCCGTTCCTCTAGTTCTCCGCTTGTCCGCGGGAGGGCGAGCGGCGCGCTGGAGTTGCGAATAGGTAGCGCCGCTGGTGCGCCATCTTTCAGAGTTTATGCACCCAGTTCCTAGATGGCGCCAGTCACCTCCCAAAGTGCTCGTTTGAGCGTCGGCGTTCGGAATCTTGGAAATTAGCTCGGAATTTAGGAACACTGCCTTTTTATACAGTAGTTTATAGATTTTCTAGTTCTTTTTTTGTGTGTATTGCACATATTTCGAGCTGTGCTGTGGCCGAAAATAATTTCGCTATAACCCGATACCGCGTCAGATCTCGCGGTTTGGTTTCATTTTAAGGTAGAGCTTCCATTGAAATAAAGCATGACCAACCAAACTTAGGGATTAATTACGCATATATCCGATAATTCGCTATATCAGTGTTTGTTATAAAGAGGTTCAACTGTATACTACATTTAGAGCACTGGTACTCCATCCCCCGATTTTCTTGCGAGTGCTGATCTTGAATAGGGTGACCAGACGTCCCGTTTTGGCCGGGACAGTCCTGGTTTTGAGGTCCGCTTCTGCCGTCCCGTCTTTTGTCCCAATAAAGAATCATGTCCCTATTTCACAGGAGTGCATAGTTTCGAAATTGGCACCAAGCAGAGCTGAAGCAAACCGAAACTATGCCTTCTTGTTACAAGTATATTTTATAAAAATAACCGTAGATACTTGTAAATATTTACCCAGAGAGTAAAATTTAGTGCAATATGGTATCGTTTTTTTAAATAAGAGCAGTTATTTCATTAAAGTTTTTCTCCCAATCTCAATCTTCAGTACCCCCCACTCTCCTCCTTTTTGCTGGGATGTCCCGTTTTCCTACCTTGAGGAATATGGTCACCCTAATTTTGAAGCTTGTACAGAGCAGGCGCAATTGGCAATGATTATAATTTAAACTGTGACTTTCTGAGCTTTAGGTATGACATCTTGCAGCTTAGGCGACATTGTTTTGCTGTGTCACGGACTGTTATAACATTTCTAAAGGAAGTAAAAGAATTTCAGCGATTTTCAGACGGAAGCTTCGGATAACTGGCAACAATGACTATGAGCCCCAAAATGCGCTGAACTGTCGTTACACTGAGGCGTAGCTTACTTAGTGACCCTAGTTTTATCTCCATTGGTTCCAGATAAAAAAAAAAAAAGCCAATTAGACCCGATGATTATTTTTAATAACCAGCTCAATGCTCCCAAATAAAGCTAATTATTCATGACAAAAAACTATCTGTCCCTTGAGAATTTGCCACAGGCGTTTTAAATGCATAGCATTGCTTCTGCTTGTGTCTGTCTGAAACCGGCCAGTCGCAAACATTACACATTGCACAAAACAAATTTTACATGAACTGGCACTCGACTCTGCCAGGATTGGCCGCCATGTAATGGCGGCTGGCTTCCTGTCCCCGTTCGGGCTCAGCACTCCTCATTTTCCAGTAAGCGTCCCTGCTCCTCCTCAGCTTCAACTTGCTGTGCCCTGCCATTCTGGGGTGCCAGCAAAGCTTAACAAAAAGCCTCCGCATGGCGAGAGCCTTCATAATCTGCTTTGCAGCTGCCACAAGCGCACACTCAGAAAAAGTCCCTCGCCTCAAAAGCAATTGCAACTTGCATACTTCACGTGCAGCAGGTGATTTTATGTCTGGCCACAAAGCATACGAGGCAGCACCCTAGGCTCAACAACTTGAAAGCGTACGGAGAGCTTACCCCGTAAATGCTACGGCGTTTATAACACTTGTCGATCTAGTCTTTGGGAGACTGTGCAAGAACTTAAGCTTTGTGAGCGCTAGTTTGCAAGTTCCTGCAGAGAAAGAATGAGCCAGACCTTCTGTGCGTCTGCGTCGATGCTGGACACTCTGCAGCTGGGAGATTCCTGGCAGGACGAGGACACGACGTTGTGGTCTTCTGACGAACGATTCATCCTGTGCCAAAAGCTGGTATATTTCACCCTCAGGAGTCTCTTGCGCGGACATTGCAACAAAGAATAGTGGAGGCGGTCACCGACGTCTACCATTTCGCATTACATTATCACTGGCAAGAAAATCCGACTTCTACTAGGAACTATAGAGATGTGCAAATATTGAAACTCCAAATATTTTGGGAAGGATTCGATTCATAGCACACTCTTACTGCTTCAAGTGTTCAGCGATTTAGAATATTTGAAAGTTAGAAATAATGTCTTCAGAATTCTCCAATGTCTTGCATCAAGCTTGACTGCCTTAAGCCTTGACACACTAGTGTCAAGTTTCACTACTTGCACCGGAGCATGTGCATCAAGCTTCAGCGCGTGCCACGCTTCACTGTTTTGCATCGACGTGACATGGCAGAGCATGTCAATTGGTTCAATGGGCTCAAAAATCTTGCTCGCTATTGTTGGTCAACCGTCTTTGGTTGAAACGTTGAACCTCTAATCTTACGAAAGAGTGCAAAAAAAGTCACAAACCATATTATAATAAATAAGGTGATCACTGCTCTGCTTTTCATGTTACGTTATGTTTTACCCAACTCGTCTTATCAGGACCCTTTCCTTACTTGTACGCAATGAAGCTTCTTTTTTTTTTTTTGCATTGTATCTTCTTGAAAGAAATAGTTGAGCTGTGATTTATTGCAGTGACCACGCTCAATTCACATTAAATGTAAAACATCTACATTCTAAGATATTCTAATATTTCCACTCAATTCTTAATTTTCGTATTAATTTTGCAGGCAAAAGCTTCACCTTCGCACGGTTACATTAACGCTTCCCTCCAGTCAAGATGCTAAGACACAATTAACCGGTCTTGTAACAAAAACTTTAGCCAAGCAGTGTAGGTAATTCACCGACTGCCTTATCAAATAAGGTGTCAAATACCAAACCCACAAATACTATCCTGCAAAAAAAAAAAAAAAAAAAAGCATTCTCTAGCAGATGATCACACCGTTTCTAGTCATGAGTGGCCCACTGTTTTCGTTTTCTTATTTGGCTTCAAATTTCTCACTTGTAGGCCTTTAGACAAAAAAGTTGCAGGTGTAGGCAGTCTTTTTTTTATTCAAAACCACGAACACCAGGAGGCCCTCTTCCAATTCTTAGAAGCAACCGTCACATGAGCACATGGCATGGTGTTGGACAAAAACTGATATTATTTGCAACTTGTAAGCACAAAAGACTGCATATTACTTTTTTTTTTCTTGCAGTATTGCATTTTTGTGATAAGCCACACAATTGACTCTCCACAAAAGAAATTAAAAAATAGACAATTTTTATACCAGACACAGTGGCAATATTGAACAATATACCCCAGTGTATAGAGCACATACACTGTTAATGCAAACTAGCAATTGCCGTTTTATTTTTCTCAGAATTAAAGGCTGTATTAAAAGTAGTAGTGTTGGGAAAGTGCACATTTAAGACATTAATCTAAGCGGTAAAACTAACTGTTACCCATACCTGCCAACCTAGCAACATAAAAATCCGGGAGACCGCCGCACGCGCAAGAAGGGGTTGAAACATTTTCTTTTTTTTTTTTAGTTTGACAAGAAACTTTGTGAAGAGGCACTCTGCGCGAATCACACTGTCTTCGCAGTTGTTTTGGAGTAAACTGCCGGTGGTGCCCTGCCCTTCTACGGCACGAGCATGGTTCTGATGCTTTCGTGAAACCATGTGTATCTTGATGTTAAGCTTGCCGCCGTGCGAAACGCTCACACATCACAGGCGCACATGGTACAGAATCCATACTTGTCAGCTTTCCGCGAAGCGACAAAGCACGGAAACTCAGTCGCGTATGATCTCAGAAATACTTGCAAGTACTTCTTCTTGGCTTTTGAAAGTGCCATCGATCGTTCCAACAGATCAGTGGTTCCAACTAAACTCGGGGAAACACGAAGAGTAGTTCGGCGTTCCGCACCTCACTCGACGACCTGACAAAGCCAACTGAAGCCTAGCGCACCCATGGTCATATCAGCCGTGTTCCAAAATGCGCTCTAACTTCAGGAGTAGAGGTTTCGTACCTTGGCGTTTGAAAATCTACCCTCATTTTACGCTACTGCTCTGAATTGTCACGTGGTAACCCGCCGGAGTAACCTAAACCTACTCTCGAGTAACTCGCAATGACACAGGCGTGATAATTATAACAATAAGACGTCATAAAAAAATTTAAAAAAAAACTATGGCGGATACTTTTCGGGAGATTTGACGTTGCGTCCGTACAACCGTACTGAAATTGTCAAAATCCGGGAGTCTCCCGGGTAATCCGGGAGACTTGGCAGGTATGTGTTACCAGTCAATACCCTTTTCTAAACTAAAATAGGAAAAAGTGCCAGTGTTGTCTTTGCACTAACTGTGTTGCACAGTGTACATGCTCCCGACTGCGAGATCAAACCGTCGCAGAGTACGATGAAGAAATGGAACCCCATTTTAGTTCAACACACCACACGGCAAAGGGCACGGACACCGGGTCAAATCTGCGTGGGTGGAAGCCCACGGAGTTTAAGCAGGGTTCGTACAGGCTTCAAAGAAAAAAATTCAAGGGTTTTCAAGGACTTTTAAGGACCTGGAAATATATTTTAAAGGACCCTTTCATTACTGTAAACGACTTAATTTTCGCGAATTGCCCACAATTCGTAAAAACAACTCCCGCGAACAATTTGGGCACAATATCAACACTTCGGAACCTACATTCGGGTCGCAAAAATTAGAACCCGCGAATAATTCAAAATTTTCAGCTTTGGTACGGTTCGCGCAAATTCGAGCCCGCGTAATTCGATCCCGCGGGGACAGATCGGTCACTGAAGCACGGAGTCATAGTTCTTCATGGAGCTACCTGCTGCCGTCTTCATGTTCCCACTGTGCTTCGCATTTTTCATGTGGCTTTTAGTGCAGACTCGCCCACTGACGAGACGTCAAACGTCTTCCCGCAAGGTCTGCATTTTGCCCGATTCATGCTCCCTGGGTCCGGCGTAACCCAGTGTCTGTAGTCGTCATGACCCAACCATGATCGCTGGAAGTTACACTTTCCGGGCATCGCGCACAGCTTAAAAAACGTCCACCATGTGCTGCGTAAAGGAAACTCAAAACAAGGAAACCAGGGCTATAATAGCAAACACTACGCGAGTGAGCGACCGACGGCGCAAGATCACAAGAAGCGGACGGGCGAGACCGGATCCGGAACCACCGGGACTGCTACCATTGTGGCCAGGCGCTTAACGTGTATCAACCAAATATGTCGAGTTGTATACCATATAAAAAAATTCCGTCGTTTTAGTTTCGAAATTTTTTTAGCTTACACGTACAAATCATGATTCTATTTTATTATTATAAAAAAATGTAGCACCACTGACTATCATAGGGAAATTCAAGGGTTTTTCAAGCACCGCTACAAATTCCAGGACTTTCAAGGTCTGGAAAATGGCATTTTCAAATTCAAGGGTTTTCAAGGTTTTCAAGCACCCGTGCGAACCCTGTTAAGGCTTGCACCATAAGCCTCTCCTGTTCTGCACATTAACAGCGTGGACTGCCCGACCTCCTTGCCTTCACCCCTCGGCCACTAATTACGAGCTTCACTCGTGCCGTGTGTTTAGGACCAGAAAGCCTGCCCACGAGGTTAGCTCGTGTTTCGGTTTTAGAGATCATCCTTTAAGCTCTCCAGCAGTAGACCCCGCTACTGCTATTGCTCCACCCATTTGGGTTATTTCATTGTTCATTTCAAATTTTCACCGAGAGGCACTCTAGTCTCTTGGAAAACGTCTGATGTCTGCAAGAGCAAAGGTGACATGGCCTCAGCACAGAGGCCTGCTTTAGCTGATGAAGAAATACACAAACTTATTCTTAAGTGCTGAGTGCCCACCACTTCCAACGATGAGTCGTGCAGCCTCTCTGACGACTTGGAAACTTCATTTAAGATCGGCAATTTGCGCCCAAATCGATGGAAGCATCTGCTTGGCCTCCAGATGTTATTTGCTGCTCTCCACTTTCCTGAATGTTTCCAGCAGCACCAAACAGTGAAAAGCTACCGAATGGTCGCATCAGATGGTAAGGAACTAGTAGCAAGGGCAACGAGCAACATTTTGGGGCCAAGCGTACGCTTCCTTTAATTTCCGTGCCAATTGCCACTTTGAAATAAATTTTCGTGGTACGCTTACGAAGAAACACAAAATATCTGACTTCAATGGTAACGGCCAGGTGGCTAGAAAACCCGGCTGACTGTGCCCAACGAACAAAAGAACCATGGGCATACCTTCAGGCGTGCCATCTTGGCAAGTGAGGATGACGAGGGCGCCTCTTCGTCCTCGGACTCCTCCTCTCCCTCCCCTCCTCTTCCTCCTCCTCCTCATGGTCGTCCTCCGAAGACGACGAGGAAGAGCTCGACTGCGGGACCACGACAGCGCCGGAGGCCGCCCTCTGCCCCTGCGACAGAACGTACCTCTTTGGTACAGTTGGTTCAACTGTACCTCTTTGGTACAGCTGAACCTCAAAAAGCCGGTTCACACATTTGCGGCTGACTGTGATCGACCGTGTTGAAACCGCCATCACGAGAGAACACGCTGGCTCCATCTATCACGTAGCCCTGGAAGAGGTCCAATCTGAGCATATTTCCCGATTATTTTTACGTTATTCTTTCCCCACGGGGAATAATTCTGACAATGTTTAGCATCTTGTGCTTACAGATTGTGCATGTATTAAATAATAATTCTAACAAACAATTCTGAAATATTTCTGACAACAATTCTGAGAATGTTTAGTGTCCTGCACTCACATATATAGTGCATATATTATTCGTCTGACAAACAGTGCAAAACCTTACTTCAGTTATTCTCTAGCAGTCATCGGTCTAGTTATACGCAGGAGTGAAGAGTTTCCAGTGCTATCTGATAGGTGGCAACAGTGTGCTCTAGCAGTCACAAGCTTTCGTAACACAGTCAATCTCACTAAAACGCCAATGTGTGAGCCAGCCTCCATAGCGAACATCGATCAAGCATACGACTTTTGCCGAGAGACATAATGGGAACACGCAGACCCGAAGGTTGGCCAGTGCTACCTATAACATACCACCTCTAAGCATCAAAGCAGGCTGTTGAGGTTGTATATCCTCCATCGCTACGACACGATAGTTTGTGAGTCCCAAATGCGAGGATCTTTATCACCTACCGTTTGGCCTTGACCGGTGTGTGTCTTGCGGGGGAGCTGCAGTCTCCGGAGGTGCCCCTGGACCGGTGCTCGAGCAGTTGCTGGTGCCTCTTCAACTCCTCCAGAGCCTTGTTGAGTGCCGTGGTGCGCTTTGCCGCAATCTGCTTCAGGCTCGTGCTGATGGGCTTGATGTTGGACCGGTCTACTAGGGCTCTGCAAGCACAATTCGAGCAGATGCCAAGCAAAATGTGTACAAAAGCAGGTTAACGTTCTGCGGCTCGGAGCGTCTGAAGCGAAAGCTCGTGCCACAGAACTTGGGGACCTTGGATCCGGTTCCACTGCCTATTATCAGGTGAACAAAGTACTGGCATACACTCATGTATTCTTGCATAGTGCAGTTAAGGACCCCAGGCCATGTTGCACGCTCTACAGCGGCAACATCAGACAAACTAACTTCCACCGTCTGAATATTCGTACAACAAATCTGACTTTTGTTTCACGAAGGCACTACGCTTTGGGCACCGGCTTGTGCTCAGGTCTCCGTCAGAACGATCAATGACTCAGTGAATCTGTACACCAAGTCGATGCAGTCGCAACGAAATTTCGAAAATCGGAGTAAAGCTGCCATAACGCAGTGGCAAATTTTCCAAAATTCATAGAATCAGTTTTTAAGCCTCCAGCTGGGTTCCTCTTGATTTGGTTAAAACGTTCCAAAGGAATAGGCAGCTATGTTCTGTTATATATTGATGGTCATCGATTGAATCGGACACATGTTAGTTTGGTTTGTTGAGACGGGCCGCCATGATATGTGTGTCAACCACACGGCTAGGCCTGACCTTTATTGAAGAGGGCAAACCGCCACCGAGAGGGCGCTACTAAACATATTGATATATAACATGCCACCACACAAGTAATAAATGCACAAAAATAAAATGTCCGACAGGGTTTAGTACAAGAACCTTGACGGAATCTTCACAGGTCTTCCTGAGCGAGTCTGGCGGGGTTGAGCTTGTGGTGGCGAGTTTCTTGCATTCGACTGACGAGGGGAGTCGCTGGCAATGGGCGAGGAGTCTAGAGGATAGTAGTCCTCAGCCGTCAGTCGGGGGTTCCTCGCGTCATCTTTCTGGTTGGGCTTGGCTTTGAGCTCTCTGGAGTCGATTCGCATACGGAGGTGATGGCGGTTACGTGCGTAGTTCTGGCCATCTGCCGATGTCACCTGGTATCTCCGTGGAGCTGGACCAACCTGTGTCACGACCGCTTTTCTCCAACTTTTGCCATGCCAAAACCAAACTGGCTGGTTCTTCTGAAAAGGTGGCAGCTGTAGCGCATGCCGATCCCCGTGCTTATGCTGTGCACGCTGCCTTGCTTGAAGCTGCTTGGAGAATGACTTGTGTGGATAGTGTGGCAGCAAGCTGCTTGGGCAGGCTGGTATTAGAGTCCTTAGTCTTCTTCCCATCAACATTTCTGCCGGAGATGGAAGGCCGTTACTTGGCGTTGCTCTGTAGGTCATCAACACAAGTGCCAAGTCTTTTCCTTCGGAGAGAGCCTTAGTCATTGTGGCCTTGATGGTTTGTATTGTCCTTTCTGCTTGTCCATTGGACCTCGGAAAGAGTGGTGACGAAGGATTGTGGACAATATCCCACTCCTTGTTGAAGCTTCTGTACTCCACAGAATCAAATGGAGGGCCTTGGTCACTGACAACTTCACTTGGTATGCCGTGGCACGCATATAGCTCCTTGAGCACTGCTATAAGAGCAGATGCCGTTGTAGTCGACATTTTCTTGACTTCCACAAACTTTGAGTAATAATCTACCACAAGCAAATAAGTGATACCACCGTGGTGGAAGAAATCCATGGCTACTTTCTCCCATGGACGCATTGGCAAGTCTCGGTCAAGAAGTGGTTCTCTTTGATTTGCTCTTTGGTGGCGTTGACAAACTTCACAGCTGCTGATCAGCTCCTCGATGTCCTGGTTTATCCTAGGCCAGAAGACGCTTTGGGAAGCCAGGTTCTTGCATGCGACGATGCCGCGATGGGTCATGTGAAGTCTTGAGAGCACATCCTTCTTGCATGCTTCTGGCACTACTAGTCGTTCGCCACAGCAGACGACACCATCGGTTATGTAGAGCTCACTTCTTCTTGAGTAGAAGGGTCTGACTGACGGGTGGACCTTTGAGATTTTGTTTGGCCAACCGTGTTCGATGTAGGTCGTTACACGCTTCAAGACCTCATCTGCTGCCGTGCTAGCTTGGATTTCAGCCAGCTTTGCTGTGGATGCTTGAACCAAAGTGCAGACCAGGACACCATGTTCCTCGTCTACTGTCTTGATGGTCTGTGCTGGATTAGGTGCACGAGACAGTGTGTCAGCAACTGTCAAGTGTTTTCCAGGCACATGGACTAGCTTCACCGTGAAACGCTGGATACGAAGGAGCAAGCGTTGGAGTCTGGGGGAGATTTTGTGGAATTCCTTTTGGTGCAAGCCGATGAGGGGCTTGTGATCAGTCTCTACCACGACACTTCGACCACAGATGTAGTAGTAGAACTGTTCACAGGCAAACACTACGGCCAACAGTTCCTTCTCTATTTGTGCGTAGCGCTGCTGTGCCGGCGTTAGTGCTGCTGATGCGTAAGCCACTGGATGTCCGTCCTGCAGAAGGATGCTGCCAATTCCATACGAGCTGGCGTCGGTTGATATCACAATTGGTCGCAAAGCATTAAAGTAATGCAACACTGGAGCAGTGGTCAGGTTGTCTTTGATCTCGTTGAATGCATTGGACATCTCGCGAGTCCAGTGCCATGCCACGTCGGACTTCAGGAGCTCACGCAGAGGTTGCGTCTTTGTTGAGAAGTTTGGAATAAACTTCATAAGGTATGTTGCCATTCCAAGAAATCGCAGGAGCTCTGCCTTGTCATTTGGTGGTTGTAAGGCCTGGATTGCCTTTACCTTTTCAGGGTCAGGGGCAATGCCGTCTTGGGTAAGCTGGTGACCAAGGTAGGTTACTGTAGACAGTCCCAGCTTGAGCTTGTCCTTGTTCAGCTTCAGATTGTTGTTGCAAGCTATTTCAAGCACCTTTCGCAGATGGGTTGCATGGTCACTCTGCGTTCTAGAGGCTACCAAGATGTCGTCGAAGTACGGCATCACAATGGTTTGGCGCTCGAAGATTCTGTCAATTGCTTGCTGAAAGAGCTCTGGAGCTGTGCTGAGTCCAAATGGAACTCTGAGGAACCTGTACCGACCCCAAGGTGTGGCAAATGTGCACAGGTACGAACTCTCTTCATCGAGAGCCAGCTGCCAAAAGGCACTTTTGGCATCAAGCACTGAGAACACAGTGCACCCAGATAGCCGCGCAAAGAGTTCTTCTGGAACTGGGATGCGGTAGTGCTGCCGCTTAACTGCCGCATTTAGGTTTCTTGGATCCAGACAGATCCGCACGTTTCCATCTTTCTTTGTGATGATGACGATCGGATGGACCCAGTCAGTCGGTTCTGTCACGGCCTTGATAATGCCATTGTCCTGCATTCTTGTGAGCTCGGCCTTCACAGTTTCTTCTAGTGCACTTGGCACCCGGCGAGGGGCAGTCACCGTAGGCTTTACATCCGGTTTCAGGTGAATGCTGTACTCTCCTGGGAGTTTGCCGATGCCCTTGAATACTTCGGGAAATTCTTGAAGTATTTCTTCAAAGTCCGGAGCAGGATGAGAGGCTTTATTTGCCACTTCAATGTGCCTCACTCGATGCAGAAGGTTTAAGGCTGTGCACGCGGCTGCTCCAAGTATGGGCTTGAAATTCCCTTTCACAAGCAAGAACTTGAGGTTGGACTGGGTGTTCTTCACAGTGCAAAGGAACTGGCACTCATTTTCTATATCAAGCTGCTCACCCAGATACGTTGTAACCTTTGCATGAGTCTTCTTGATAGCTGGATGGGGCTCCCATTTAAACACAAGCTGCTCTGGAAGTATGTTGACATCGGACCCCGTGTCCAGCTTGAAATTCACTGGGTTGCCGCTGACGTCGACAGTCTCAAGCCAGTCGGAGGGTGAATCTTCTGCGATGTCGTTTATAGTCAGGCTGCCCAGGCCAAAATCTTGAACAGTCGCTTCTTCCTCCACGTCTAGAGTTCGGACGTGTCGCGGTGCCACTCGCTGTTTCTGTCGGCATAGCTTTGCAAAATGTCCAAACTTGCCACAGGCGTAGCAAGTTGATCCATAGGCGGGGCACTGTCGGGGCAGGTGAGTGGTTCCACACCTACTACAGCTTTTCTGGTGCTTGGCTTCTCTATGTTGCGGAGGGTTGCTTCTTTGTTGATGTTGCGGCTGTTTTCTCGGTTGTTGTCTGTTTTCCTGTCGCTGTCTTCCACGGTTCAAGTTGTCGACCGTCGCCTCTTGCCTATCCGAGGTCGTCAACAGCGAAGATACGTGCTGCTTTGAAATTTCAGCCGCTCTGCACGTCATCATAATCTTTTCGAGAGTAAGGTCCTTTTCCCGAAACAGCCGTTCTCGCAGAGCTGTGTCGCGAATTCCAATGATTATCCTGTCGCCTAGGAGGCGGTCGTGCTGGTCGCCAAAATCGCATTTCCTCGATTGGCCTTGTAGCTCAGCGATGAAGTCGTCAATCGGCTGATTTTCCTTTTGGTACATAGAGTTGAAAACAGCTGCCGCCTGCGTCACGTTCTTGTACGGCAGATACTTCTCATCGAATTTCGCAAAAATAGCAGCCACCGTGTCTGTTGGAGGCTCACCAGTTGCCGGAGCTGGAAAGACGAATGTGTCGACAATTTTCCGTGCTGCTGGGCCGATGACGTGTAGCAGCAGCGCTCGCCTGGTTGCTGGGGGCTTGGCTGTATATTCACAGGCTGCCTCGTAGAGTTCATACGCCGTCTTCCATTCCGACCACGTTTCGGCGGGGTTGCTGCCTGGTTCAAACGGCTTGGGCGGTTGGATGAGGGGAAATGCCATGGTGATACCCTCGTTGCTTTACTGTAGTTGGTTCGGGGAGTTGCCGAGTTGCGAAATTTTAACTTCTGACACCATGTTATATATTGATGGTCATCGATTGAATCGGACACATGTTAGTTTGGTTTGTTGAGACGGGCCGCCATGATATGTGTGTCAACCACACGGCTAGGCCTGACCTTTATTGAAGAGGGCAAACCGCCACCGAGAGGGCGCTACTAAACATATTGATATATAACATGTTCAAGTCCTGTTGCAACATATTTTTGCTGAGTTCCTCGACCAACTACTTTTAGACATAGTTCCCAGGGAACTGGCTCTAACAGACTTGTCCAGACCTGCTAAAGATACATTTCCCGTTTTTCCCTCGCAGTAGTACAGTAAAACCTTGATAATTCTATCTATGTTTATTCGGAATCCCGCATAATTCACAAAATTTCCACGGTCCCGTGGCTTCTGATGAAAATATGACCGGATAATCTGAGCGCTCCGTGTTTGCCTACCCGTTTAATTCGCCGATTTGGTCTTCTAGGTTAAATTTTTAGTTGCTAAGTGGCGCCAGTTGGCATCCAGATTCGGCAGCCAAAACAAAGATGGCACGCGTCTTCGCTGATCTATTTCCTGTTTGCTGGTCCATGCGCTTCGTAGTCCCTTTGTTTTTTTGGGCTTGGTGTCAGTGATCTGTATTCTTGGCGCCGCGCTGCTTTGGGGCTGCGGTTCGGGTCGTTACTGAACCCGATGTAAGCGATTTTGCAAGCGACGAGACGAGCGACGGCGACATCGGCGAGAGTCAGCAAAAGCGACAGAGATTTCTCACTGCCGCCAAAAGCGTTGCTCATCGCCTTGGTCGCTCGCTCCCGTCGCTTTCATGCGGTTTGCCTCGTTGCGCGATTGACCGAGCAACAGCGAAGCGGGTCGCCGTCGCTTGTCTCATCGCTCGCCAAATTGCTTACATGCGACCGGTCGTGGAGCAGGAGGATTCCGCCAATGCTAGTGCCAGTATTGTCCCTGGGATTGACGATGAGGGAGAGGAGCTTTGCTCCCGCATTTAGGACAGTGACGGTGAGTCGGTCGGCATGAGGTACACAGACTACTTAAACATGGAAGAGAATGAGTAAACCTGCTACGCAGACCTTGAGAGCGAAATCACTGAGTGTGACGGCAGAGATTGATGACAATGATGAGCCGCCTCCGGCCCCGCTCCGCTCTAGGGGAAATTATACAGTCGCTGAATGTCGTCCGCAGCTTTGTGGAATGTAACGGCGGTGATTCAGAAATGATGAGCCTAGTTAGCTTTCTTAAAGATATGACGGTCCGTGCCGGTAATTACGGAACGCGGCAGTCCCATATCGCCGACGACTTCAGGTGATGTTCTCTCGTTTTGACTACTCGTTTTGAATAAAATGCTTCCTTGGAGATTCAAGGCTTTGCGTACAATTTTCAGTCCTTTTCTTTCATTTTTGGGTAATTCGCAAATCCGCTTAATTTGCGAATATTTCGTAGTCCGACCAACTTCGAATTAACGAGGTTCTACTGTATTGCAAAGCCAAGACAAAGAGCATGGAAATAATTTCTCACTTCTGCATTAAGGTTCAAATACAAAGAGTAAAGTGACAAGAGCAGCAATCACCGACCCATGAAGATAGGTGCGTCTCCTCATGGCATGAAGAAGACGGCACTTGTGGCCATGCCTCCCATGGCCACAAGCCTCCCAATTATAAGCACTATTAATTGCGGCTGCTTCAAGAAGAGCTCTGCTACAGTGCCTAGAATGCGTCTTCGACTGACATGTACAGCATGCTGTACCGCTCATCCTTCTAAACTGGTTGCGAAGTGGCAGCAAGTTACATCACGGGAATCGGTGAGTCACGCTGTTGAACGTCACGATTCTGGTGGTTGCTCGAAGAAGTTTTGGCAAAAAATTAAAAATGAAAGACAATTACAATTCCCTGTAATGCCGAATTAGAGCATAGCTCTTGAGGACGAGAAGGGGAGAGTACAGAGAGGAGGGTATGCCCCTCCTCCTTCCCCTCCCTCTCCTCCATCTTCCTCTCATTCTCCTTCCCTCTCCTCCTCCCCTTTCCTCCCTTCCCCTCCCTCCCTCCTCCCTCATGTCACTCATGACCCTCGTGACGTCACTCGTGAAGGTCACGTAAAGGTTGTGACCTTCATTGTGAAGGACGTGACCTTCACTGTGAAGGTCATGACCTTCATGACCTCGTGACGTCACTCGTGACCCTCCTGATGTCACGTATGACGTCATTATGGGAAACATCCCACAATGCAACAAGCGGTGACGGCGATGCCACCTAAGCCGGAAACGGGCGCCTAACAGCTGCGCTCTAAAATGGGCTCGATCATGCTGAAAAAGACCGGTAAGCACAGAATGTGTAATAGGCCTTCCAGTTATTGCCATTTGTTTGCAGAGGCCCTGGTCAAGGAAAGGCTCCTCCTGCTGTTGCCGCCGCCGTTTCTTATGTTTCCGATAAACTCGCACACGTTCTGCAGCCGTCTGCTTCGTAGAAGCTGCAGCCACGGTGGAAGGAGAGTGGAGCGTCTGAAAGGCACCACCTACCGCCTTACCAGGGAGCCGAAGATTCGCTTTCGTAACTGACACACGCCGTGAGATGGCACAGCACGACACGAAAGGCCTCAAAGCGCATGACCGTGCTCGCGCCTTCACGCACCGCGTTAATGGGTTTGCTTTTGCATCCGAGAGAAACCATTGACCTGGTTAGATCAGTCGGTAAGCACTTGGCTCACCATCTCAAGGTAGCGAGTTCAAATCCTGCCGGGGGCTGAAGTCTTTTATGTGATTTCCTATGCGAGTAACGCTTTTCGGCGTCGGGTTTTCGTTACAGCCACGCGTTACACCCCAAACGTTATGAATCTCCACAAAGATCGGCTGATAAAACACATTCTGTGTTAAAAAGTACGAGCGAAAGCAAGTGTCCCTGTCTTTGCGACGTCCTAATGCGTGGCTGCTGCAGTTGTTATGATCTGCCACACTGGAGATCGACATACAACAAAGCGGGTGTCTTCAGTCTCCCTCCCGCTAGAGTCACTAAATAAGCTACGCTTCCAGAGTACCGCATTCCTTTTCTTTGGCATTTTGCCGACAATACAGTTGCTCTATTCAACAATATTCTGGTTCGCTGCAGCATCATTGGACAGCGGCAGTCACGTGAGTCGCTATCATCATCATCGCGTTTTTTCAACGCCACCATCTTGGGTCCAGCGATCATTTGCCCGCTGCTGTTTCCTGTTTACTGCGCGCGCACGCTGAAGTCCGTCGCTCAGCACGCGCTTTTTCTGTGTTACGTCGAGATACGAACAACACGGCTTTGATTCGCTTCCACAGCTGCGGCCGCGGCAGCTGGCGCAGGCGACGGCTACAGCTCGGCTTGGCTCAGCTACAGTCACTCCTTCATCTGCGCGCGGACCCAAGATGGCGGCGCCTGACGCGCTTCAGACTCGAAGTTTGCGAGTTTCGGTACTCTGAAAGCGTAGCTTTATTTAGTGACTCTACCTCCCGCCAGGATCATGGCAAGCTACAGCCCGACGCGATGGCATCATTGCACGAAAATCGAGGAACCACACGAAAATATCTGGCGAACACTCCAGTCGGAGGGAGGTTCCGGGCACCATAGTTGCACCCCACGCTCCCACGGGTGTGGCAGACACAGATGGGCTATATAGACCCACTGAACAATCTATGCTTACAGCTTACCACATCGGCAATATATCCTGTTGTCTTACGGGTGCCGCCATTTTGGTGCCTAGTGCAGAGCCAGCTTGACTTGCAATCGTTACGAGTCGAAAATGCGACTTTCTGAGCTAAAGGTATGATGTCAAAAAGCTCGGGCGGTATCGCCTTGCTCCGTTAGGGATCATTTTAATGTTTCTAGAGGAAAGAAAACATGTTTCCTGCAGTTTCAGATAAAACCTCGGATAGCTGGCAACAGTAATTTTACACCCCTTCAAAGTTCTCTTCTTTTTTTTTTTTTTTTTTTTTCTAAAGATGCGTTTTGCGGTTGTGTTTTGTTTGCAAATGGATAGCACAAATAAAGAGTCAATATGCAGGTTTTTTGGGGTTTTTTTTAACCGTCTAATGGGAGCACATACAGTGCTCGCAAACTATCCGGGTCGGAAGCACCAAATGGAAATATTGAGGGCAAACAGTCATCGCTTTTCTTCCGTTCGGTTTCATTTTAGGGCAACCACTTCCGCAATGTTTTGGCAATCTCGGACTCCGAACTGGGGTACTTTACAGAGCGTCTCTATCTTAGGATGAGCTCTCATCCTCTCAATCCAATTCTGAGAAGCGTTATAATTTTTAATCGGAAGAGCCGGCAACTTGATTGCCACGACTGCAAGAGCAGCCAGTCTTGTGCGTATCATGTGCAGGAAACGTCTAATTTTGAAATAAAAAAATAAAACCAGAAAGGTGAAACATGGCACAAATACAACGTTTATAGTTCGCCAAAGACGTAACAAATAGCAGCACCCTAGGGGTGCACACAGTTCTAGCTTCCGGTGGGAACTTGCAAATGTGTAATAACCGCCGTCCATGCACGACAACGACCGCCAAAGGGTTAAACCAAGGGGGTTTGAGTATTGCTACTCTTAAGCGCAGCGTATCCAGCGGCTCTAAGATGGGCAAGGGAGGCCTGGAGTCACCTCTGGTGGTAGCCGCCGAAGAAGCGGACGTCGTAGCAGTGAGTCGTCGATGCGGATGACCTTGGCCGGCCAGTAGGGGAAGCCCTTCTGCTTGGCGAAGACCAGGTCGTGCGGCGGGTCGCATGGCTGACAGAACCAGAACTTGTCCCGCTTCTCGTTGGACATGCGGTAGCAGGCGCTGCACTGGCGGATCTCGCCCAGGTCGTAGCTGCAGTCCCGCAGCATCTGCCGGGCCATGTCGGCCATGCAACTGTGAACTGGGAGGACGGGGGGATGGCGCTGGTCACTCCTCGGGACCCCATTCGAGAAGACGCCTGTCCTACCCAAAGTTTTTTTTTCTCCAACTTTTATTACACATCATGAAAACGAAAGAGGGAGGTAGAAGACAATACAGAGAGACGTCTGTGTTGTCTTCTATCTCTCTCTTTCATTGTCATAATTTAGAGATTAACACACTCAACCATCCAGAATAATATTATGCAGGGGGCTCATTTTATTTCCAACAGATTTTAATGTGAAAGCATTAACTGTCCCATGGAGCGAACCGGCGTTATCAGCTTTTGAAGCCGTGCCAAACAGCAACTGAATTCCCCTGTCCCATGGAGCGAAGCCTGTACTTGTAGCATCCAGCCCATTGGCTGGCACGCGGCGTACTGTAAAAAACCCGCATATAATACGAGGTTTTTTTTTCAAATTTTGCCATGTAAAATTTGCGGTTCGTATTATATGCGGGTCCCAACAATTTTCAGCTTCGGTGAGGCGTGATCTAACGCGAACACCCCAAAATGGCGTGTTCGCCGACGTCGAGGCAAGTCTCGGCGACTTTGTAAAAGAGCAACGTGAACAGCACGTCGTCGTAAACATCGAGCTGCTGCAAGAGAAGGCGAGAGAACTTTGGCGAGCCGACATTGGGTACATTGGGTTGCTCGATTTATGCGCCACGCCACACCCTCGCTCTTTCAAGAAGTATGGGATTTCCAATGTGCTCGACGGCACTGAAGACGACTGCTTTGGGAAGAGGCGTCGGACAAGGAGTCTGATGGAAGTGATGACAGTTAGGGATGGGCAAATATTCGGTTATTACGAATAGCCAATCAAATTCTGTTCTATTCGACATTCGCTTCGAATCGAATTTAAGTATTCGACAATATAGAATTATTCGACAATATCGAATATCGACAATATAGAATTATTCGACCTTCCTAAATACAGTCAAACCCGACTATATCGAACCCGTTTACATCGAATTCTTCCTTATATTGAACAATGTTTGTGCACAGTAATGTTACAGTGATAATATATAGCAAACACTGTGGTTGCATCGAACAAAAATAGCAGCCGCTACCGATATTTCGAACTGCCAAGAGCGCCGTTTTGCTCTGCAAGCTGGCTTTCCCCAACGAGATCAGTCGATTGGGGAAGCCAGCTTGCAGAGCAAGCTGGCTTTTTCTTTTCCGGGCGGCCGTCTTTTGCGGAGGGAGCGGAGAGAGGGTGCTCCATGGTCCCTCTCCCCGCTCCGTCCGCAAACCAGAATATTATTTTTCTTCCAAACAATTAATGCGGCCGCCCGGGAAAAAAAAAAAAAAAGCCAGCTTGCTCTGTTAGTTGGTTTCCCCTAACGCTGCCACCCCTTTTAGGGAAAGCCAACTTGCAGAGCAAAACGGTGCTCTGCAGGAGAAGGTGCTCCCGCACGGACGCGCTCCGTGCTCTCGGCAGAGTTCGGCGCTAATGCGCGAATATTGAAGGCAGCGGCCTCAGCATTTTGGAGACCGTCAATAGCGCAGAAAAATATCGTTATCGCGGATGCAATGACGAAAAAGAAGCAGAAGATGAAAGACTACTCCATTGTGTAATATTTTAGTAGAAAGTGGATTTTTGAGAGTGAGATTCAGTAAAACTTTTATATACCGGGTGAAACAAGGAGACGGCAGGCTCTTTAAATCGACCGGAAAATCTCGGTTTCTTAACCTATTGCGCTACGATTTTGTGCAGCGTTGCCAACAGATGGTGCATTTTTTCGTAAAATTTGCAAAGAACGAATTTACCTGAGGAAAAAGTAAAGAAAGAAAAAGGCTTAGCTCCTATGGAAACGCAGCGACGCCACCGGTCTTCAAACAACACGGCGCCGTTTCGCACGGGAGACAAGAGATGGCGCAACGAACGCCGCCAACGAACGAGCATACGGCGCCGAGCCGAGAGCCGGCACTTTAGCAGACGATCCTTTCGACTCAAAAGCGGCTCGCGTTCCGCAGGCGGCGACAGTCACAGAAACAAAAACAGGCGCGGTAACAACAAGGAACTGCAGTTTCTTGTCTGCTAAACACGATGGCTCTCGGCGTCGTCTGCTCGTTCGTTGGCGGCAGTTGGCGTCCGCGACCGCTTGCGCCATCTCTTGTCTCCCGTGGGAAACGGCGCCGTGTTGTTTGCAGACCGGTGGCGTCGCTGCGTTTCCATAGGAGCTAAGCCTTTTTTCTTTCTTTTACTTTTTTCTCAGGTAAGTTCGTTCTTTGCAAATTTTACGAAAAAAATGCACCATCTGTGGGCAACGCTGCACAGAAGTCAGTAGCGCGATAGGCTAAGAAACCGAATTTTCCGGTCGATTTAAAGAGCCTGCCGTCTCCTTGTTTCACCCTGTAGAATTACCCTCTATAGCGAACTGGTAGACATTTTTTTGCGAGTTCGATATAAACAGGTTTAACTTACTCTGGCTTGGATTTCCGGCCAGGTGGCGCAAGCATTCAGACATTTCGTGCTCCCGAACTCAATACATTTGAAATTAACAATTACAGTACTTCTAATACCAAATAAGGGCAAATATAAAACTACAGTTTAAACATATCTTGTGGTATTTGTTGCTTGTACTATTCAAACTATCAGATTCAAAATTATTCGGCCAAAATCACTATTCGCTTCGAATGCGATTCGGACCCAAAATCCTCTATTCGCCCATGCCTAATGACAGTGATTAAGGTTCAATTACAACGCAAATATACGTTTTACTTAAGACTTCTTGGGTCGCACTTTACGCGGTAAATTTTCGCGATCCTTAAATTGTTTCATATTATACGCGGATAAAACTTTTTTTTTTTTCTTCGCGGTCCTCAAATCATGTTTCGTATTATAAGCGGGTTCGTATTACATGCGGGTTTTTACGGTAGTTCCAAGGAATGCCACCCCAGAGAGAAGCCCTCTGGCACAGCGGCCCGCCTGCCGGTAAGAGGGAGCGGCTGGCCGCAGAGCTAACAGAGCCTGCCCGGGCAAACTCCAAAGAGTCCGCACGGCCGAGCTCAGCGCGGCGCGCAGCTTCAAGGAATGATATGCTACGTATATGAATGCTTTCGCATTCCGACACGTTAGCAGCCTTAAACGTCTTAGTGTTTTTTTGTTTTTGTTTTTAATGCAGATTGTGTTTCAAGGCCAACTTCAAAGTCTGGGGCATCAAGAAAGATTGGAACACAAAGGATGACAACACAGCCAGCTGTCATTGCAAAAATCACTTGGTCCCTTGGCAAGAATTGAATCGATGCACAACACAGGATAAAGTGGAAAAACAAAGGGGCAGAGGACAAAGTGAGAGGAAAAAGCAGCAAGGGACAAAGTGTGGAAAACATGGCACTCACTGCCGTAAAAAATGACGACGTTGTGAACGATTGTCTGCGCGTCCGCCCGGAATTCCTCGAGCCCCGTGTAGTCGCCGTTGCGCGTCTTCTCCTCCATGGTGACCAGGTCCATCTTCTGGTAAATGAGCTGGTTCTGCTTCCAAGTGTCTGCTTCCGTCGAAAGCAGGCGGTGCAGCTCCTTCGTCTGCAATGCCAGGCGGGCCCCATTTTGTTTTTACTTACCATGTCCAGAATCTGTGTTGCACCATCATCTCCTAGACAACAAGGCTACGATGCTAAATCTTCTACATACATCCCTTATCAGAGGCCAGCGTGGAACGGAGATTGGAAACGAGCACTGTATCTGCGTTCGGCTGGGTCTCGTGTTAGATCAGTGAGAACCAAAAGCTGATCCAATCCGGCACTCGAGTCCAATCTGCAGTGTGCCCGTTGGACGTAGCAAATCCAGCACTACGTTCTTGTCATCTAGGAAGCGTTCGTCTTGCCCCAACATTTGAGGCCCACTGTGGTATGAAAACAGTGAAGTGGGCCCCACCTCCATGCATATAGAGTTCGGGGAACTTAAAACTAACTGCAGCTGACATGACTTGAGGATAAGTTCTCCAAAGAACAAGGAGAAGTGCATTAATTCCAGCATTTGGCCCCAGCCACGCAACGATTATTTGACATTCGACTCAAAAATGTCTAGCCAAAAGCACTAGGTGTTTTGCTGTTGACCGAAAATCTACACTTGGCAACGTGCCACATAATTCTTGGTTCCTACCAACTTCCTGGTCAAGCAGACTAATTACAAGCATTGGCAAATGGTATCTCAGATCATTAGCTTATGGCACGCAATTTTCTCTGCCCCCTTGTTGTTCTCCCTAGCACTATAATTGAGATGCAGCAGATATTATGTCACTGATGCAAACTTGCAAATACTAATTGCAAATAACAGTCTGCTTTTTGCCAGGCTGATGGAAAGCTTTGCAACTTCAAATATTTTAAACTTATACAGTAAACTTTCGTTAATTCGACCTCGACGGTACCTTGAAATTTGATTGAATTATCCGAATGATTGAATTAAAAAAAGGACAGAAAAATGGTTAAAATTAAACTGCCTTTATTGTCCAAAGTACTCACAGGATGGTCTCATGCCGTCTGCGCTTAACTAAACGCAGACGGCCGCTACATCACCCTCTCCCGAGCGCGGAGAGGTGTGAGCTAGCGTCGATGCTCAGCCTCACGAGAGCGGAATGAGCCCTCGTGCATGGAACGCGCGCCACCGGTAGCTGTGACAGCGCTGTAAAGCGCGTCCTATGGTAAAGATATAAACAACCGCTTAGAGTGCGTTGAATGACTGCCTTCATAGCTCTGTGGTTAGCGCGTCTGCCTGCTGATCAAAGGGTCAACGGTTCGAATCCCAGCCGGCGCCGGTCTTTTTTATTTATTTATCGACCCGCGGCGTAAGAGGTTTGATAGCCAGATAGATAGATACATAGACGAAAAGTGCGTGAAGTAGCCAAAGAATGCTATTCGCATTAATAAGAACAGAATATTTACACACATTATTTATTTCATATCTACATGGTTTCTTTCGAGATAGTAATGTCCTACAGTACCATGTTTCTGCATCAGAGTGTGTTTGTCCAATAAGGTGCCATGTCTACAGGAATAGCCTTTTCCAATGCTCTCCTTGTCTGGCCTAGGCTCATGCTTACTGTACCCCTCGGGGGTTTCACCCTGTCAAGAAGAGAGAAGGTGGCCGACATACCGTGCATGTCTTGTCCTTGAGTCGAACACAGGTGTAGCCAAGGAGCATGTTCAGGTCCTCTGCCTTCAGCTTCAACTCATCCTTTTCCTGCAACAGCTGCAACACAGAAACGTTTGCTCGTATGGACAGTCTGTGCCAAACAAATATTTTTTTGAAGCTGCAACCATCAGGCGAATCTGTTTGTCATCACTAAAGGTTGTGACTCCATCCGGAGATCACGCCGGTAGACGCAACGAAATGCAAAAGTCTAGGTAAGCTAGCGGAATTGATAATGGCAAGGCACTTCCGAAAATTCTCAGCGAGATGATGTCAATCATTTAAAGCTAACACTTAAGGTGGATTCTTGTCTCTCACTGATACTTTTAGAAAATTATATGTGCTTCTAAGACATTCATTGTTTTATTTTTATTCCCAATGGTCTCAAGAGGACCGAACCCCTCTGGCGGAAGGGAAAAAACACAAAACAAAGCACTCAAACATGTATCGATCCACATAACAGCACAAGCCCGCAATCTTTATAAAAATGGATAATGGGCTATGTGCTTTGCTCACCATGATTAAGGGAGGAAGTAGGTTAACTTACCGTATTTTCTAATGTATAAGTCACATTTTTGTTTTTTTTCAAACATTTTTTCTTGATGTGTTCTATACAAAAATGCAACTTATATTCATTTCTTTTATTAAATCACAATGTGACACAATTTGTTTTATGCACCGCGCGCCATCTTTTGTAGAGTACCGTAACTATGTAGCCATACTTGGTGTTGCCCCTTCCAGGAGGCACTGTTGTCACCGCCCTCTTCTACACTTTTCATAACCGCCTCGGAAGGCAAGAAATTTTACGGTTTTTCCGAAGCGGCTTAACGTGGATAGGCAAGACAGTGAAAATAAAACTTTTACAGCATGTGATCGACTTTGCCCAACTCAGCCATGGTTCCGTATTCTTTTGCTTCAGTCCAGGAACACGAAAAGGTAAGCGGGCTGGTATACACGCAATGCAGAAAACATTATTGCGTCTTTCTTAGTTTCCGTTTGATGAGTAGTTTTAATCTGCCATGCTCCAGCCGTGTTGCTACATGTAAAAGGAAGGATTGCAGCTAGCCAATCTTTTAGCAGTACCCAAAGAAGTGCGTCAAAATTTATCTATCTGCCTGCGCGTCAATGCTCGTGTCGTCTCCGTGACTTGGCCAAGACTAGGCCTAGTGGTCCACAGCTCCGTTCGTAAGTGTCCGGCACGCTAAACTTTTGTTAGTTCGGCATGTGTATGTTTGAATGAAGCCGACTGCCCTCATTGTGCGTGTTTTACATCCTTTTGATGCGAAACACTCGACTGCCCTTACCAGACAGCGCCGTGCTATGGGCATTTCTCGTGAGTTGAAACGTCAAAGTTGCGCGTCAAACGGTATGTGCGATCTAGCCGTTTGTGCAAAACTCCAATTTTGCAATACCAATGCACGTAAAATGAAAAAAACTTATGTGAGACTTATACAAAGGTGTGACTTCTATACAAACTTTCTTGCGAAAACGAAAACAGCAAGGGAGAGCGGTACTGTCTCAAGAAGGTCACACGCAGCTTCTTATCTAGTGCGCGTCGGCATGTAAAAATTTGGCCCAGAAGGTTCGAGCGTCGAGTGTTCAGGTTGAGAATGAACAGGCACTTTCGAGAACAGGAAAGTAGGACGAAATGATAAAAGTTACATCCCGAGTAAGTATAAGCACAAATCTTCTAGACTGAGCATTGCTTGCTCAGCCCCATGCGCGGCATTGCAACGCCACTTCCAGGGGTCAGGACGAACACCTTCGCTGCTAACAACATGTCCTAGGAACTACCGTTCACCATAGGCGAACCGACAATTCGTCGGCTTGAGGTTGAGTTTGGCAGTCTTGATTGCTTGAAGAACGGCCCAAAGGCACCGCAGCTGTTTGTCAAAGTTAGCCGAGAACACCAAACCCATTGCAGACATCATCTCGATGTAGTTGGACATGGAACACAAGATGTGGGATGAGGTGTTGTCCTAAGTTACGTTTGCATGCAACACGGCAGTTCAAGAGACCATTGAGATTACATCTTTTCATCTGGTGCACAGCAGAAAGGTGATGATGAGAGATGGAAGTTGTACCCGTTCCCCGACCTGGGTAATGACATCTTTGAGGGAAGATGGAATCGAATGAACACCACGACAAAGCAACACCTCCTAGATGGCAAAGCCGTAATGCTGAATTTCTGACGTCACGTTTGAGCCGCCAGTGCAGAGCACGAAATCGGCATGATCAATTGTTGCGTCCACATGTGGCTGGAGCTCGTACACGAGTAACAGCTGAACTCTGACACAGCACTCATAAACAATCTGCGCCCAGCGCTGGGGCCACTTGTAGCCGACAGTCTAGCACTACAGCCTTCCTAGCTAGAAGATGTTAAAGAAAGAGATTTTGCGTCCCAGGGCAGCTGTCGCACCCCGAGGCAGTTCGACGGCTGCTCACCTGGCAGACAGAACAGACAAACTTCTCCTCGTTGGACAGGTCCTCCTTGACGCAGACGACGTGGTACACCCGGTGGCAGGAAGTGCAGAGCAGCACGTCTCCACCCCGGTGGCACTCGAAGCAGTACCAGTCATGTCCGTCCCGTTCCTGCAAAGACCAATGCTACGCTTGTCTCCGGAGTTTCGTGCGTGTGCCTCCTATCAAACCTGAACGCGAATAAAGCAATCTAAGTCCCGTCACGTCCCAAACAATGTCGGGTCGACCTCCCCTTTAATTCATCACGCGAATCCGCTTAGCAAGATATCGAGTACTTACACCGAGCGTGAGCGCATGGTACAATAAGCACCCATGTCACAATAAGCGCCCACCCGCCACTTTTGAAACATGTGAACTTGAAACGTGCCAAAACTAAGCCAAAGTTATACTAAGCGTGCACTCCAGACTTAAGGGCCAACCCGGCTAAAAAGTGTGCGTCACAGAAACAGTCGCTCACCACTCGCATAATTCGCTATTATCGTGGCATCATCCTAATTTCTGCACCGCCTCCTGAGCGCGATTCTAAGAATTTTCGTGCCACTTCCACTTCCCATTTTGCTTGCATGCCTCATTCATACTTCGTCTATGACGAGTCTCTTCGGTGCACCGCTACTGAAATTCGTGTTCTTCAAATCCGCTGCAGACTTTCCAGAATATAGCCACACGGCGTGCAAATTCGCCTGCCCAGACGGTCGTGCACGTGCGCCGGCAGGACAGAGTGTTAACTACGGTCAGTGCCAACTAGGAGACAAAGGCCTGCGCATCACATCATCGTTCGTGAATGCTCGACCCACCACAAGCGGCAAACAAGCCGAAGCTTGACAAGAGCCGCCGCGGGGCGGCGGATATTTCCGTCTTGGCGTCGCCGCGTGCCAACGTTGCACTCGTCGTGAGATGCCGCAAGACACGCCGTCGACATTGCTGATGCAAGGTAGGCGCCGTGGCATGGCTCTGCTAGCGATAACGTTTGGGAGGGAAAGGCAGAGGTACTTGTCTCCTAGGCGGTATTATGCACAAGCCTCGCAGACAAGGCAAGAAGGCAGGGTGTCGCTTCTGGACACCCTGCCTCCGGTGGACACTCGCTGCCTTTAGACGTGCTCTGGCGTCACGTGTACACTCGCGGCTCTCCAGATGCTGAAGCGTCATCGAAGGTAGAAAGAAATGGAATGCGTACCGCCTTTAATTTTCCGAAGTTTGTCCCGTTCACAGCTTGGTTTGTGGGGAGGGTGATTGCGGAGGAAACGGTTGCTGCCATTTACAGTTCACTGGTCCCAATTCGGCTCGACGGACGGAAACTTGTTTTCAAATAAGCTCGGCGGCGGCGGCCAAAAGCGATTGCGCGGTCGACGACGTCGCTGTGAGTTTCCGCGAAGGGTGTCCGTGCATATTAGGGAGTTTTCGTAGACCACGTTCTTCCCTCCGCTAAGCTTTCCGCAACGAAGAAGCCGCTACCGCGCCTGCGCGCCGATGGCCTTGGCTGTAGAAACCCGGATCTCGTAGCGGGTTGTGGAGAGCGTTGCGAGACAGCGGAAACGATCTACGAAAACTCCCTATTACCCGGGGGTTCCCGCTAATGGCCGTTGCTGTAAAACAAGGTGCTCCTCCCCTCAGTTGCTTTTCCATGCCCCTTCTGTATTTTTGCTTTCAAACCTAACGAGCACCTATACGCCAGTTTTCTGAGATTATCTTCAAATGTTGGGTGGGTGCTTGCTCGGCATTCTACCTTAGTTAGTTAATGAGAGCTAGTTATTTATTTATTGCAGTACACACTCTAGTAGGTAACGGGTTAAGAGCCCAGTAAATGCTCCACCTCCGGTACAGCCCGCTGCCTTCTGCGGATTTTTGGCTGTGCATGCGATAAGTGTCATCGAAGGCAGAAAGTCCGCGCTGAAGGCGGAACATCTATTTAGTTCTTAACCTGTCGTCAACTATAATTCCTACAGGGCTTGTCTAGGGGTGGTCCCTCAAAGACTTTTTCTCCAATTGCAACAGCTACAAATGGCCCCGCACATTTGACCTCTGTCGTGGGGACGGAGGGGGCGAAGGACCTTCAGCTCCACTGTTACCTCGAGGCAGCCGTGACAGTTTGATTACGAAAATGACCCCGGCTAAATCCAGCTGGATCAAGTCTCACTTCCAGCTGGATACAACGAGACCAGATCCGAAATTCAGCACCAGCCAGACTGATGTTCACACGGGAAGCCACTGGGCCCAATGCTCGGACGAGGGCCGGAGGAAAATATGTTGCATAAAATGCGTCTTCGACTGACGTGTTTAGTGTCTTACCCCGCCCATACATCAAAAGTGGTCCCGAAGTAGCAAGAAATGACGTCACTATGTTGTGGACAAGGCAAATCGTTCCCTGGGGTTTATTAGACGCAAACTCTCTTTAGTACCTTCTGAAACTCGTCTGCTAGCTTTTAAATCTTTTGTCAGGTCGCAACTGGAGTATGCTAGCATCATATAGGCTCCTCATCGGGATTACCTGAAAATTAAATTAGAGAGCATTCAAAACAAAGGGCGCGCTTCATTTTGTATGACTATTCACCTTACACGAGCGTTTCGGCACTGAAACAAAGAGCACTTATACCTCTATTAGAAACTAGGCATGGGGTTTCACGTCTCACGTTCCTTCACGACATGTATTACTATAATGTTTCTCTCAAAGAATGTTTCTTACTTACAGCCCATCGCATTTTTGATAGACATGATCATGCTCACAAACTTCGCTCACCTCATTGTAGTACCTTACCAATTTTGCAACTTCCCGTTACAGCTTGCCATTTCGGAATGGAACTCTTTACCTGAGTGTATAGCTAAAATTGCAGATAGAGCAAATTCCAGATCTTCACATCAAATATTATTCTACATTATCCCGAAATGAATCTTGTGTGCAAAGTATTTCTTTGTTTGCTGTTCTTTGTTAATTTTTTTTTTTTTTTGTCTTGCTAGATTAAGAAAAGCCGCCGCCAGGATGGATGTCCACCATCCTGGCGGCTGGTGCTAGAAGTCCCAACAAAAAGTATGAGCGAACATGAGTGCCACCATCGTCGCAGCATCCCAATTCCTGGAGCTGGAGAGTAACCTGCAGTAAAAAGGCGTCTGCCATATCCAACCCTACCGCTGGGACGCCACCAAGATCGCAGCCAGTGACAGCATGACGCTCGTACGACGTCGTCACGTGGAAATCGGGAGACCCCATTCGAGATCACACCCGTCAGGGACACGTTCCAGGCAGCGTGAAATGGGTTCTCACCGGGGGCTCCTCGGGCAGCTGGAAGGCCTCCTGGGGCACGCCCACCTTGGAGCCCTTGAAGCCCATCTTCTTGCGGGAGAGCATCAGGGCGTCCCGCACGGCGTGGCCCAGCTGCCGCTCCGTGTCCGCCGCTGACAAGTGGTGCTTGCGGCGCATGTAGTTGGCCACTCGCTCCAGGTTGCTCACCTGGGCAGCACGGGCGACGACCTCGCTTCACCCAACCCGCTCCAGAACGGGACAGAACGTCAAGTGCACTAGGACTAGACTACCGTAACGTCCCGAGAGATAGCCCACCAAAAATCGATTGCAAATAAGGAGTGGGCTAACTTTCGGCGTGCAATCAAGAAAAGTTGTGTCCCTGCCAAACTTGTTAGCGTGACAAAGGGCAACGAATTAAAGATGACTGTACTTCCCAGTCAGCAAATGTTTGTTTATTTCTGCCATGGCTAACTAGCCGCACTTACGCCGGGGCCATCATTGATCCGAGCACTACAAATACTAGGGGTGGGATATCTTTCAGTGTTTAAAAACAAATAGCAAATCAAGTCAAAAATAGGCGTCGGTAATCTTTGAAGGTGGGGCGGCATCTCTGGGGATATTACGGTAGGCGCACGTAGGAGATGATCAAAATGCAGCTGCAGCCCACCAAAAGCTCCCAGAGCAGAGTGTGGAACCGGAATCGAACCATCATTTTTAGTCGAACCGGAACCAAACCGGACCGAAATTGTTGCTGCCATCTTGGAACTGGACCAGTACTGACATGGAAAAAAATTTAAAAATAACCAATTCAAAATGTTTTAGTATTTTTTTGTTGTTGTTGTTAGTTCCCCAGACTGAATATTTGAGATTATCAAAAAATTGACAGCGATATTTGCTATATTTATTGGAAAATCGTCATATGCCAAATTGCTAGCCATGAATGAGAAATGGTGGGATTTCATGGCAGCTTTGTATTAGCATTCCGATTAATTATGTGACGTCACGTGTCACGTGATATTATGCGACGCGGTCACGTGACGTCACAGCATCAAGCCGTCGCATATAGCATTACACCACGACAACAATTTACACCACTATTTTACACCCAACATTAATAGATCTAATCGCGTTGTTGACAGTCTGACGCCTCACACGACCACAACGTCGCTGTGGGTGTCAAGAGATACCATGACGTATTCAATTGTCATGCACCCAAGCACTCGACTGTGTCTCACGACAATCATAGCATCGGCAAACATTCGAGTAGAGGGTCGTGTTCAATCAAAGGTAGGAATAGACTAACTCCAATAACAATTTGCGAAGCTCAGCCCATGCCCTGCGCTTTGCCATGCCCAGCACATGGCTATGATGGACATTGGCAGTATACAATTAGCACCGGATCACGTGACCGCTTGTTCTACTTGCGAGTTGAGGGGGAACGCTGCTTATCTTTTTCTGCGGCTGCCATATCCATAGTTTCTGCGACTACCATAGTTTTGAACGTCGAGGATTCGTTAGAAAGGGAATACATACACTGAAACTGCGAAAGCCGCTGCACAGCCCGTTGAACATATACTATCACAAACGGTATGAGCGGGAACGCCGGAGCATGTGGCCTTCGATACATGCTGAGCTAGCTCGAGGCTGATAAAACAGCATTGTGGAGAGTGGGTACTGCGATCGTATGTCCACGTTGGAGTAAGCATGCTCTGTCACAGCCCCATCTCCCCTGTGCTGTTTTATCAGCCTCAAGGTAGCGCAGCAGGTGTCGAAGACCACGCTAGAGTACTGCACGGGGCTAGTTTATGATGCCCGGGCCCGCTGTTACTCTTACCCAACCCGGACCCGGCGCGATAGGATGCCTATACCTGATCAGGTCCGGCCCGTGCATCTCTTCAATTCGAAGCTGCCCGGGAAGTTGTTGGTGCATTTTGTTTGTTTAGCCTAATTTGCATAAAAGGTGCTGTCAAAACGCTGTGTCGATATAAAAGTGTGAATGTCAACATGGAGATGTTAATAGCACTTGTTCAGGAGATGAAGAAATGTTTCGAGACAAACTACAAAGCATATACAAGTCCCAAATTTTACGCAGTCCAGTATGAGCTGAAGTCACAAAAAGTTAAAAATGTTGTATTTACATGTTCGTCGGTTGGCACTTCGGCTTTTTCGCTTCTTTCAAATCTAAACGATCATTGCGGTAGCATTTTCTTAATGTTTCACAAAGTGTGCTACACCATTGCCCGGTTTCTTGCGAGTTCAATATAAACGAGTTTGACTGATATTGTAAGTGATTTCCTTATATTTTCGATGGAAAAATGGCAGTGACGAAGCCTTCAAATACATCAAGCTGAATGGCACCAGTTACCGAGAATGGCCCCATTTTCCCATTAAAATTTTCAAAAAATGAATTATAACTTTTTTTTTTTTTAAATTAGATAACGGTTAGTTCTAAAACCTTGGCATCTGTTTCGGACCACTAGCGCTTCATTTGGGCAGAGGATGAGCGTTCGGTGATGCATAGTTTATTTTTGCGATGAACAAAACACCATAAATTGTTTTGGAACACGCTGCACAGCAGAGACCACAGAGCATGGCCCTGGAACTACTTTGTTTGCACAAACACTCGTGCCAGAAAGCACGTTTTTATGTTGCCACACGCTCGTGTTGTTCCTCACAACGCCGCACCAAGCAAAAATCATGCTTCTCTCAAATACACAGCTCGCACTTAGGCATCAGCTGCCATTTTAGTGGCCAAGCTGCTGATCGCATACCCTTTTGCAGCATACATTTCCCACCGCCAAATTTGTTTTTGTCCGCAAGAAAAAGTGGCAACGACCATCAGCATGTTGCGATGATGTCAGGTACAAGACGTTTAGTATTAGAAAAAGTTCCGTTTCCTGGTGAAATGCAGTATTCACAACACATGAGCCAAGCAGACACCATCCAAGTTATGGAGCTTTCCAAGTATGGAGCAGTCTCGCAGGTAAGGTGACTAAGAAAATGTTGTAGTACATGACTGATGAAGCTTATGAGCTGTAAAGTAAGTGCAGACACACGTGCAAGTAAAACTGGATATGATGCGAGCCTCCCAAGTCCCGACGGCAATATTTCGCGAAGTTTCTAGCTTATGCTGGTGCCTAAGTGTGATCTATACTATTAGGATTATCATTTGTGGGGAATCCTGTTGTCTCTCTTCCCCGATGGCTCTGATTACGGCCGCAAGTCGGAACGCTCGGCCTCCTTCGCCGTGAGCTCCGACCTCTTCGTGAAGCGAAGAGTCCCCCTTGAAGGGCCCTCCCCTCACTCTTATCCGGGGGACCTCCTTCCATTCCCCTGCTCGGATACAGCTCACGACTGACAGGCAAGGAAGTTTTGCCCCGTATTTTCCCGCTTTCGGGAAATGGAGTCCTCCGGTGGCCGCGAAAGAGATGTAAGTGTTTCGGTGCCCTCTCCAATGCTTCCCTGATCTTGGCTCTCCAGAACCCCACGTCTGAAAGTCTTACTTTGCCGGCACGGGGGGCATTTTGGATGGGGACATTGTATTTCATTAAGAGAGTTTTAATAAATGATTTTAAATACTGTCCTTACTCTGGTACGTGTGTGTTCTCTTCCGCTATATACGAAAGAAGGAGACAAAGTAACTGATCATTGGCATTGACAGAGGTATTTATTGAAACGACCCACGTTAATGTAGCCCTGAACATGGTCTACACCCTGGCGGAGATGTGGGAACCGTGCCACTAGGTTTGACGTCTCCTTTGAGATCGCAGCCGCTGTTGAGATATCCCTTTGGTTCCTCTATTGGTACCACTGTTAATAGTAACATCTCCATGTAAATTTTTTTTTTTTGCAGTAAAGCGGTTTTTTATTGGAATGTTTCAAAGAATTATACATTCTGCGTATTAGCCTTCAGATCTATCATGTGAGCACATGATTCATCTTTACATACCCTGTAGCCCAGTGTTTCACAGTGCCAAATATAAAATAAAGAAACTTGTTTCCACAGACCATCCAGACAAATGACATATTTTCATGTTGCGAGCTCCCGTGTCGCTCGCATGCAGTCAGTGGCATAGCCAGGACTGCATCGAGGGGAATTGGGGGCGGGCGGGGGGGGGGGGGGCTGCTTGTGGCAAAATGCTGTATCAGGGGAGGTTGGAGAAGAGGCCTCAGCAAAATGGAAGATTTCAAGGGGAAGGGGAGGGGGCCCCACAGCTATGTGCCTGCACTACGTGCCTGCACCCCACCCCCCCTGGCTACGTGCCTCCACCGAACCTGTATTGGCTCGGCCTAGTGCAAGATGCTGGCCTCACCTGCTTCTGCTGTCGGATGGAGTCGACGGCGTCCCAGAGGTGCTGCACAGTCTGCGGGCACGACAGCCTGCGCTTGCACGTCGCCATGTTGGGGCCCACCTCTGGGAGAAACAGACATATGTAGCCTGTTAACAGTGCGGCTTCTTTGCTGCACCAAACAAAATAGCTTAGTGAATATTAGATCGTTCTCAACATTCTATCGAATGTGTGTTATTTGCTTCAGTTCAGATACCACTGAAACGTGAAAGTACTGAACATCACTTTATTTTCGCAAGCTCAATACAGTCAAACGCCTGTACAACGAAGCATGTGGGACCGCGATAATTCTTCGTTATACATGTCACTTCGTTATATCCGTCGCGCACTTTAATGACCCCAATAAAGCAGATGTACAGGCTATTAAAGTGTTGTACAGGCTATTTCGTAGTAGAAGCATTCGTTATAGCGGCGTTTGACTGTATTTCACAATTTTTGCAAAGTGAAGAGTCCTGGGAATATTTTGTGGGTGCAAACATCTGCTATAATGAGTAGTATGCTATGTATAGGTCATCACAGGGTGCCATCTTTGTGTGATCAATATTTCACAATATTTTTCAGATAGTGTGAAAAAACTAGGTTAATCGCAGTATTCACCACCCAGAAAACTGCGCCGGCAAGGCAGACATCACTAACAACATGGTTGGTAGTGCAGTTGTTGAGCCTGCTCAGCTGCTTACCAGATTGGGCCGTGGAAAGCCTAATTGGGATATTTGTTGCAGCAATACTGGTGTCTAGAGGTTGGCAATAAGGCTACTTTTGGGCTATTTTTAACTCCTGCTTGGAAGCTGCAGCAAATAGCCCCTAAACCACTTGGAGTTGATAAAACTGTAAGGTGACTTGTCTGCAAATGTCGGGGCCTAGAAGATGATCTGGCTACCCTAAAATCCTGAGAGATGCCCCACCCCCAAAAGGTAACCCGCCCGTATCGTTGGCTTCATTTTCTATTTTCTTCTAAACAACGAAAAAGAGCCCACTCCTAGTAATCGCAGTGTTGGGATCAATGACGACCTCGGCGTAAATGAGGCTAGTTATAGCTATGGCGGGGTATAAGCGAACGTTGCTGACTGGGAAGTACAGTCTTCTTTGCTTTATTGCCCGGCCGCAATAACAAGTTTGGCAGGGAAGCATGATCTGAAAATAGCATTTTTTAAGACTTTTTTTATTGCACACCAAAAGTTAGCTTACTGCTTATTTTCACCCAATTTTCTCTCGATTTTAGGTGGGCTATCTCTTGGGATTTTACGATAACTTCGGCCTACTGAAGCGTTCTGTGAAAATACCAGACATTTTGTGGGGTCTCTCTAACGCTATTTTAGGTAAGACATTTGACTGCAGCACCTATGAAAATTCCTGGGGGAGCTCCCTGTTGTTCGAGGTCAGAACGAGAATGCATGCAGACTAGGATGTACATAGCTACAGACTATGGATATGAAGAGGCAATACATGAAGTGTGTGGACAGGGGGATGAGACAGCTGTGATATGAAACTGTAAAGGGCTTGACCTAGCATTTGCCAAAGGTGTCACTGATTTCGTAAATGCACCGGTGTTTAAGGAGAGAGGGAAAAAAAATCGTTGGGAGGAGCAAATATTCGAAATTTCAAACCTAAACGACCTAAACAACTACGTCACTTTTCCAAGCGTCATTGTGAGCAGGGCATGATGCAGTCTTTTTGCATGCAATTTTTAAATCGGGCAAAAAAACGAGACATTTGATTAATATCTAAAACACTGCTACCTTTTAGCGAATTCTTTAAATTGGTATGGCCTCTAACAGCCATTGCCGTCAATACTGCAATTCCAACATGATCCCAATTCCAACATGAACCAACAATTAAAAAAGTTAATTAAGAGATTTCAGTTAATCAGTCAATTTGCCGTGACGACCATCTCCTCAGCTAATGTCTGCCGAGACTAATTACAGTCCACGGTGCCTCACTCTCCCCCCTCCCCCACCCCCTTTTTTTTATTATCTGTTCGAATTAAAATTACACACCATTTATATACATATAGACCTTTTCATTTCACTAGTTGGCCGACCGTCGGGTAGAGGGCGCTGGTGCACTCGCCGCCATGAGGTTGCTTCAATTTGGTTGGTTTCGATTTCAAAGCGCACGCCATTGTGTTGCTGTTTTATGCCGTTTTCGCTTAATTTAGTGATACAAATTTCTTTCTTGCGGCACACAACGAATGACACGATGGTACTGAGACACTTGGACTACTGCGACGTGGTTTCGAGCCTAAATTGCGAGCGCTTTCACGAACACCAGATGCGTCTGATTACGTCCAATCGTCAATTTCAGCCAGGTTCGGCGGTAAAACAACCGCTCTGATTCAAAGAGAGGATTTACATCGCCCACAATCGTATCCACGGACAATAGTTGCTATAAAAAAAATTAATAAAGATCAGGAGAAGCCTTGCCCCCAGCACGCGCTTCTTGCCTGCCACCGGGCTTTGGCTGCGCATGCACCGAGTGGTATGGAAGGGATTGAGCTCAAGTCGGAGATTCGACTGCTCATCTTATATTGCAACAGACAATAATGCTGGAGTGCTTAGTGAAGAATCAGGTCACAAAATGATTAACAATGTCCTAAATCACGAAAAACAAATGAAGTAACAAGTTTACTGTTTGGGTTTCGTAGACCAACTTTTTGTGAACTTCGCAGCCTAAAAAAAGTCCCCTTTAATGATGTAGATAATATTTTTAAAAAAGGTGTTGTTTCCTCGGCCTGTTTTATTTAAGTAAATTATATTCTTGAGAAATATTTTAATAGACCAACCTAGTCCGACTAGAAAATTTATTTAGCTAAAGCACTCATCAACAAGATTTCACAATATTGGCCTTATGAAATAGACTATTTCTTATATGGAGATATGCTTACGACGATCTTAAGGCCCGAAATAATTGAGAGGCCCCTCAAATAAAGTTTGACATTAATCTCCCGTAAAATTTGCCAGATGAAATTAAAGGCCGCCAAAAAAAGTGATATCCAGTAAAAATAGCTGAAGTACAGCGCCAGTCACCACACCATGAACCTGTGTATAGAAAGCTTTTCACTTGTTCGAACCGACGCCTTTTGTAGATTTCGGCGTCGCCAGTTACTAAAAGTAAATCCCTATTCCCCGTCGACAACGCTGCACTCGTGTGATTTTCATGCAGACGGTTTCTTTTCGGCGTCACAAATTATGGACCCCAGGCACTCTCAAGCTGTCTGTGACCTAGTTTTCTTACACGGGAAGTCAAAACCTTTGCGCTGAAATGAATTAACTGAATTGAAATGGTTATCTTAAGAAAATCATTTAACAGTTAAAAGACTGTAGAAATGGGACTAATTAAGCACGGCATACAGTTTCTTGGAATTCATTAAAAAATCAGCAGAACCCATCCTTTGGAAATGATTATCTACGTTAATGCGAATAGCATCAAACCGTGCGGAGTCATGCGCGTTCGTCAGGTGGCCGGCACACTCTAGATACGCCAGCCCACTCTTGAGGCGATTCTAAATTTGTTGACACTTTCACAGCCCTGCGCACGATCTCCGCAGCCCAGCACGTGCGTTTGTGTCACTTAGGAAGGCGAGCAAAGCACGCGCCATATGCACAAACACTCAAAATGGTACCGACCAGACTTTCTGGCGTCTCAGCTAGTCTCAACCAACGGTACTCTAAACGGTTGTTTATATCTTTACCATAGGACGCGCTTTACAGCGCTGTCACAGCTACCGGTGCGCGCGGCGTTCCATGCACGAGGGCTCATTCCGCTCTCGTGAGGCTGAGCCCGGCCGCTACATCACCCTCTCCCGAGCGCGGGAGAGGGTGAGCTAGCGGCCGTGCTCAGCCTCACGAGAGCGGAATGAGCCCTCGTGCATGGAACGCGCGCGCACCGGTAGCTGTGACAGCGCTGTAAAGCGCGTCCTATGGTAAAGATATAAACAACCGTTTAGAGTGCGTTGAATGACTGCCTTCATAGCTCTGTGGTTAGCGCGTCTGCCTGCTGATCAAAGGGTCAACGGTTCGAATCCCAGCCGGCGCCGGTCTTTTTTATTTATTTATCGACCCGCGGCGTAAGAGGTTAGATAGCCAGATAGATAGATAGATACATAGACGAAAAGTGCGTGAAGTAGCCAAAGAATGCTATTCACATTAATATTTGCATTAATAAACCGATCAAGCGAATGTTTATATAGCAAAAACGGTTAAGAACGCCAAACAGATGTACGTGTGATATTGTTATTAAAATTAAACGTGTGTTGCCTATCTTGTACACGAGTTCACCTAGATAATCAAAAGCAACTGTTTTTGATATCTTATAAATACAAAATCCGATGCTTCCAGGAGACACACGTGGTTGCTTACAGTGAGTATCTTGTCACCTTCCTTGAGATGCCAAATGCGCGATCATATATAAATTACATCGTGCTTCTTATTGCGAATGTTCCGCCACTATTAGTTATTGACCTTTGAACCCTCCTGCTGCCTTTGAGTCATATATGTGCTCAATGTGCGTGAGCGTTAAAGCTGATTCATGTGCCCCTATAGCCTCATCACACGTATAGCCGGCACACCAACGGTAAAAATAATCAAAACGTATTACAAAATTAACGGCAGAAATTGTGGACATAATGATGTAAAGCAATTACATAGTAAATATATAAGTATCGCACGACATTTTCCGGAGTGAGGTAAGAAACGCTGTGAAACGCGACGAAAAACACGAATTTAACGCATCCGCTAAGAGGTGGAATAGTGCTAAGGGGAGAGCGGAGCGATGAGTTGAAGCAACCTAATGGCGGCCACACCACGTGACTCCAAGATGGCAGCGCCCATGCGGCGGAGGGTGAAAAGGTCTTATTGAACGTGCAAGCTTCACATATTTTGCAACTCCAAGTGAAAATCCCGCAAACGATACCAGCCAGCCCGTAGATCCTGCGACAAAGACAAACACCGCAATTCCACAAAACAAAAACAAAAAAAAAAAAGAAAGCAAAAACAAAGCTACTCCCAATTCTACCATTGAAGACCAAACAAGCATAAACAAATGGAAAAAAAAAACACCAATAAGCAAGAAAGAAAAAAGCGCCAAGTATTAAATAGGCGTCTAAACCCACGCGTTATTGTGTAACCGCTGTGAACACAGTAGACCAGCCAAGGACATGCTTTTTTTTCCTTTTTTGGGGGTCAAAGAAGAATGTAAGCAGCTCTTCCTTTCCTGCTGTGCCCCCTTCAAAACGCAATTTGTTGTTTTATGTAGAAAGAAATGAAGCGTTTTGGAAGATGGTAAAACACCCGTAAAACGAAGCATAATCTTCTTTTTCTTTTTTAATGATGGACTTCTTGTTGAATGAAGTAAGCTGAACAAAAAGAGCTGGTGAAGGTTGATCATACTGAACATTGAGGTTAACGAAGGACAGAACCGATCGTCCTCATGTCATACTTGCACAATGTGCGGCTAGCAACTTCCGGCTTTTCGCTCATTAGCAAAGTCCGGTTCTTAAATATATTCTTAACAATGACTTTCACATAAATTGAGATTTGTAGAAACGTTTCGGGTTTCTGTTTTAATCAGGTAGAGAGGAAATTACCAGGTGATGATTTCCGAGTTTCTATGTCGATGTTTGTTTTAAAAAAAAAGTGTTCACTTGGAAGAAGAGCTTCGCGAATGGTTCCAGTTTGTTGGTTCCTTCGAATAATACTACAGAAAGCCCAATAAAAAAAAACGTTCAGCCTTTCCAGTTTCGTGAAGAAGGAATACCAGCGGAGCTGTACTCGATACACTGTGTGCTTCTTCTTCGTCGTCGTCTGTTTTTCGCGCTGTTTCCTACGATGAATTCCCACCAACGCGCCCAACTATCCATTCTTTTATAATAGCTGGAAAGGTTGCCGCCATCTACGAGCGACGGCGGAAACCATACTGGTTGTGTGCTTGCCGCCGTCGCTTATAGATGGCGGTAGCTGTCCAGGTAGGTTTGTGTCGGCATACACGGACACGATCCTGGGGAACCTAGCCCTTAACAGCTCCGCTGTAAAAGTGGCTAAAATAAAAACACTGACGAATGCGCTCGTGTGCCATCCTCGATCGAAGGAGATGAAGCAGCAACCAATGCACCGTCCACGCTGTTGGATAAACTGGCAAACGCGCTGGAAAAAGCCCTCCCCCTATAGCTCGATCTCACGAAAAATTGTAACGTTTGTGCAAACGGCATGCCGACTCAGGCCACTGCATGTGATGTCACACAGCGTTGTCCCACTGCCACTGCGCCACACAAACTGGCAGAGAGCCTGCTTGTCTTGCCACTTTTGTTCAGCCGTCGGTCTCTGCACGGTTTGATAGCTGCAGCACGTTCTCAATTATTTCTTGAGCTTTATGTAACGTTTAAAATCATATAGTTTATAGACAAGTCTTCTAAATAGAGACTTTTCGGGCAAAACAATGCCACTGTCAGGTTTGCTCCTTGTGCTAAGCGTTCTTCAACTGAGAAAGAGCAGCGCTCCACCTTAGCCCTCGTTGTATACGCACTACCCTCGTCTATAGACCGTTCCATTAGGGTCATAGCAGAGAGGGTAATAGAGAGAAAAAAATGCCCTCCCCCTCTCACCCGCATGTCGTCTGCTCCGCCGAGTGGGCAGTACCTAGCATCCGGCTGGTGTACAAACTCTGTTTAAAATCGCGTCATTTTGGAAATTTCAAGCGCAGATAAGCAGATTTTGGTATGCCAGTTATTTTGTAATACTATGCTAGATAAAAAGACTAACAGGGTCCAATTGCGCTGTTACCTGCGTGCAAATAAAAAAACAAATAGGGAAAACTGTGTCAGATTGGCCGGTCTCTCCGGCGAAAAGTAAATCCGGTTGCTGTACCTTTTTTACTATACAAAGTTCGTACTGGTGTAGGCCTTTAGCGACCATGAGTGGAAGTCTGAAATAATAAATAAAAATGTGCTCTCCTGCCGCAATACACGCAGTAGTTGAGGGTAGTACTGCCGGCTGACTCAACTGCTATTTAAGTAACGGAAAAGAGATATGCTAGGTGATCATTTACCGAAATAGAACAACAGAGAGCTATAGGCTGATTTTGGAGTAGCCACAACTATTCTAAGAACGCGAACCACTTCACAACAGCAGCCACGAGCGAGAGTTCGATGTTCCGTAAAGCCCGCCGCTACAGCCCAAAGATGGAGAATGGCAACCTCCCGGTTTGTCGTCTGCTAGCGGAGTCGGGCGCGTGCCCTCTCTCTTGTTTTACCCCGCCGAACCCGCTGAATTTCCCGGATGTATGGAGAGGGCGCTGCTGTCGAACAAAATGGTGCCGCCCAGAGAGCGCCAAATGGAATGGTCTATAGTCGGTGACGGGTCAAGAACGAAGTGGAAGCTCCTCCTCCCCTCTTTCCACTTCAGCGGAGCGAAACGGTGGAGAGGAGGTCGCGTCCACTCCAGCGTTTGCTCTACTAAAGTGGAAAGAGGTGGGAGGAGCTTATACTTCGTTCTTGACCTGTCACCGACTATAGACAGCTTTCCTTTCGACGCAGCCATTTTGTTTAGAGAAGCAACTTCATGGAGAGCCAGTGGCGGATCCAAGGGGGGGGGGGCGGCCGCCCGCCCCCCAAACCAGGTCGACCCTTCCCCCCCTTCTCAGAGGGCAATTTGACATGGGTGGACCCCCGGTGCAACAGAAAGAATGGGAAAATAATATCCGTACAAATTCCCCCCCCCCCCTCCACCCCCTCCAAAACGGAGTTCTGCATCCGCCCCTGTGGAGAGCATAGGAGCAACGTGCTCTCCAAGAAAAGCCAGCGCACGTACTGAGTGCTCTAAAGCGCAGGAGTTTGACGCTCCGTTCACCAATCTGAAGAAGGATTCTTGCAAAGAAGAAGCAGTGTAATTTCAGTTGAACGTCAGAGGAAACCTAGGTGGTCAAAATTAGTGCTCTGTCCTCCAATAGGGCGTGCCAGATGCCTTTCGTTGCTTTGACAGAAAAAAAACTCCCAAATTTCACCATCAGGTTCTTGCGCTGACATCACATCATCCATTTCGCACCACAACTGAAGAGAGAAATGGGGAAGCTGCTTTTTGTAAAAATTTTGAGTGACGAGTTAATCATCTACAATCTTCTAGAGGGAAAATACCGAATTCTGGGCAAGTCTGGGACACACAAAGGAGAGTCGCGGTGAGAAGAGAGTTCCTCCTTCCCCTCTTTTCGTGTGATTGCCGGAGAGCTAACGGGATGACGTCCGGTCTCGCCAAACACAAAGTGAGAGCCGCAAGTTCGCGGAACGCGCCGACTGGACTTTGGCCGCAAAAACGCGGCGTCATAGTCGCAAGAGTTCAATCGAAACTTCGGCCCCCAACTTTGTGCTTGAGGAGTCTGGAGCTTTGCCTCTCCTCCAGGCGAGTGACCCAAACGGAAAGACCCACAAAGTGACGTAAAGATCGATCTGATTTTCTCGTGAGCAATCAAGCTGGGCCAACACCGCCATGGGTTGAATTTTCAAAGAAACCTAAAGCACGAGTGCGTGCTGCGCCGGCGTTCGGCTAAGCTTAACACTCGTGTCCCTACCGAGCGGGGTCTTGCACTACGGCCTCGTGATCGAGCATGTGTTGGCGCGGCGCGCTAAATCAGCGCCAATTAACGTTAGAGTCATTAGGGAGTTTTAGTAGACCGTGTTTCCCCGTCCGCTAACCCTCCGCTACGAAGAAACCGCCACTGCGCCTGCGCGCCGATGGCCTTGGCTGTAGAGTTCCGGGTAGCGGAGGGGCTTAGCGGAGGGAGAAACACGGTCTACTAAACCCGCTATTGCTCTAACCAACGAGAGGAGATGAAGACTCACCGAACAGACTGAAAGAGTACATGCTGGACACGGCCATGACCTCCAGGCCAGCTCGCCGCCACAAGCAGTCCGCCGTGATCAGAGGTCGCTCGTCAAGGCTCCCGCGCGCGGACACACAACACACACGTCTTCAAGAAGCGGTCAGCGAGAACACAGTGGCCAACCGAGAGCGCACGTGAAAAAGCGCGCATCCCCATTCCAGGCCGAGGTGTGCCGCTTCCTCTTTCTCCTCGCCCTTTTTCCCCCGCGGCACCCAACACCAAACGCTTCTTCGGCCGCCGCCCTTCATCTTCGACTTGACCGACGCCAATTACCGGTTTACGACACCTCGAGCACGAGGACAGCGATGGGACCGCAGAGGAGACCGTCAAAGCGCGGCGACTCTTTCCCCATTCAGGGATGGAAACCGGCTCACGACGACACAGGCGGCACAAAGGGAGGCGCCCTTCTCTTAATTGGTTGTGTCGAGACGCTTTCTTCCCCCTCGTCATCGCACCGGGCTCCCGACGTCCCCGTTTTGTTTAGTCCACAAGGGCAACAAGTTCTTCTCCGTCCGTTTCCACCTCACGATGGAGCGCAGGGAACAACCCAGCCAGTCCAGCGCGCCGTGAACGAAACTTCGCGCCCGAGCGTCGCTGCGCCCCTCCGGGAAGGCACGTGACACTAACGCGGCGTTGGATTGGCTGAGATAGCTCGTAGGGTCGGCCCCGGTCCATCGTAAGTTTAAAGCGACAAAAAGACGGCGTGGGAACGACGGAAACCGTTCAAGGAGAAGCACGGCGGGCATTGGCACCCTGCGGCGAGGACGCGCGGAGACGGTACCTCCTCGGTGTCGTCTTTGGTGCCTCTATGGTGTCCATCGCCAGTGGATGACGCACCAGTCGGCAAGCCATTTTATGCGACGAAACGCAGCGATGCTGTGCAAAATGGGCTCGACGTGCGGTCGTGTATCGCTACTGCGCGATGCACGTTGAAGAAACCCAATGCTGGCGGCGGTACCAGCGGTACTGCGCTGGCTAAGTTTCTTATCTGCAGCGGAAACACCAGACGCCCACTGATACACACAACGCCGCGAATAACCGAAGAGTATGTGATGGTGTCTTTGAGGGCCATTGGTTGGGATTCAACCCGTATGTGTTCTTCCCAGCGTAGATCCCTCCCCTCCCCGTCCTTGACCCGGAGAAACGCTAGGCCCTCGGGTGCGTGATTTCTTTTCATTGTTTAGTCGCGCATGCCTTTCTCTAATAAGCAGAGGGGCTGCGACCGGCTCCGGTAAATTTTTTTCGACAGTTGCGACCTTGGAGCCGGTGGGGGAGACTGAAGTTACTGGGTCCGGGGAAGCAGCGTCAAGCTCCCCGTATGGTCGCCCTTAGTCCATGGAATGAGCAGTTTCGCCTTGACCTCTCCATTCTTGGTTAGCCTATCAAAGTTTGCTGGTGACGGGTAGCTTTAGGGAGACGTTTCTTGTATACCGAGAATTCGCTATCCACAAGCAGGATAAACAAGCGTATACATCTTCGTACCACCATCACATGGGGCGCAGGTGCGTGGAGGCATTGGAAAATAATTTCCCTGTCCTGAAGCATGTAAGAACAATAGCATTGTAAGAGATCTGTGGAAATAAGCACGATTGATAAGTTGATTGCATACACAGTGCCAAAGACGCTTAGATAGGCGAGGAACGCTTTCATTTTGATGATGCTCCAAAGCATAGGCGTAGACTATGGGGGGCAACGGGGCTCGTGCCCCCCCTGGTGAGATCCAGGGGGGCAGAGCCCCCTCCGGGCCCGGGCCTTGATCTTTTTTTTTTTTTTTTGCTTGTGTTTGTTGTTAGTTTGTTTTTGATAATTTTTATTTTGTCTTAAATGTATAATACTTCACCCATGTTTGTGCACCACACAATAGAACGCTAAGTTGTTTGTGGGCACTGGAAAATAAACCATTATTATTATTATTATTTCCGAGACGCTATTTACGTGCCATGTAACGAGCTTCTATACTTCGTTTCAGCTTGGGTCCAGACGCAGCCGATGCTACAAGCGCCAGCTCCGGGCTTCCAGCGTCCCTGCCAAGCACGCGCGCTCGTGCAGTACAGGCACTGTTCAGGGCCACAGGCTCGTGCTTGTAGCATCGGCTGCGTCTGGACCCAAGCTGAAACGAAGTATAGTAGTAGGATGTAAACAAAATAACGCCCACGTTGCCTTTATTGACAAAATACGTGGGAAATGGAATCCCAGCGTGCTTGCGTTAGCCTCAATCTCCGGTTCTGGCGAAAACATAACGCGCAGTACCCCCCCCCCCCCCCCGGGGGAACTTCTCAGCCTGCCCCCCCCCGGGAAAATGGAAAGTCTACGCCGCTGCTCCAAAGCGATCTTGGCCCGGACCCTTTCAAAGCTTCGAAGGTTCGAATGGACCAAAATGGCGATTGCCATGGCAACGGAGACAGATCAGCCAATCACACTGCCTGGTTTTGTCGTCAGTATGTTAGTATCTGGGTCATTCCATGTCAAACGTCCCAGACGTTGCGCTCGACCCCTTCCGATTTCTAAAAAAAAATTCATGGCCTTTTGCCGCAATGTCCGTAGCCATGCCCTGAAATATTTTTGGCGAAAAAATTTTTTGATGACGTGAGCGCGGTTTTAACTTTTAAAAACAGCGTGAAACTAGGCATCACTCAATAATTGATGAAAAATCAGCTTTTTAGTGAAACACCCAACAATATTTTTTCTTAAATTTGCACGGCTTTCGACTTACATTGTGGTTGGGCTTGTAAAGTTTTGTTTAATTTAAATATTTTTAAAAAACTAAGAAATTTTGAAAATTTTAGCATTTTTGTTATTTTATTAAAAAATATCTAATTGCTCCCGGGACTTAATAGAACTTTTTACCGGCTGCCCTGCAGGTATATAATCTATGAAAAATGTTTAAAACCGCTCAATTAAATATCTCGCAGTAAACAAAAATCCTGAAGTTGCACAAAAGTGCGTTTTGACGCATAAACAGCCGTTTATTTCACCCTGAGGTGGTCCAAGTAAAAATACAAAATATGGTGGGTTTGGAAGAACAATCGATAATCTTTTGATTCTGAAAGTTTAATCAAAGTAATTTTTGTTTAAAGCGAGAAAACAATTTTTGAAGTTGAACTCTCGCACCACAATCCGGCGTCGCTTCTTAACGCCTCTTCGCCGCACAGCACGCCACCTGCGACGATAGCTGACACGATTAGGTCCAAAGAAAGAACGGAGTTTTCTGCCGCTTCCCCTTGTCCGTCTTTCCGGCTGCAAGGGAAGAAACGGCGGGTATCGTGTAATAATCGGAGGTGCCGCCAGCGCGTAGCACATAGCAGGCCCGTTGTGCCCTTTGTACCCGAGGGCGGCTCGAAACGCGATGCCTAATACGGGCGGCATCAGCTGACGTGAACTTCTCCTAAAAGGAAACGCGATAATATCGCCGCGAAATCTAGCTGTCACGCATACTGCGGTGAAAAGCGGAACTATTCAGCGACGCAAGAATTTGCCGTTTCAAAGCCGATTTAAACACAAACGAGGCGTGAGCCTCCAACTGCGCGCATTCGTTAACACCACATCGCCTCGTCGTATGAGATTGCCCGTTCACGGGGCTTTTGTGTTGCTGTCTACATCTGTCCTGACGTCGAGAAGAGAGAGTGATTGCGATGTGTGCGTAAGAAACAGCTAGCTTACTAGTGGATGCTCTTACCTGGCAGCGCTAAGCATTTGCTGATATCAAGACAGTGGAAGACCACAGGAGGACACAGCCGCGCAAAACGGTCAAAATAGGAAAAGCCATAAAGCAACAAGAGTAGAAAAAAGCCTCTTCCCACCAAGATGTACCCGACAACTCGAGGTCCTGCTGTCTACCTGCGTGCGCACACCGTGACACCGTCGCACGCTTTGCCGGGCTCGACGGTGGCGTGCTGTGCAGAGAAGAGGCGCAAGGAACGACGCCAGGTTGCGGCGCGAAAGCTCAACTTCAAAATGTTTTTTTCCTCTTTAGAACAAAATTATTTTAATTAAACTTTCAAGAACAAAAGGAAATAAACTCTTTTGTAGAAGTCACCATGTTACGTATTTTTCTTTTGGGCCACCTCAAGGCAGAATTGACGGCTCTTTAAACGGCAAAACGCAATTTTGCACAAATTTAGTTGTTTTTTCTTCTGCAAGATATTTAGTTGTACGGCCTGAAACCTTTTTTGTGTACAGTGTACCTACAGGGCTGTCAATAAGAGTATTTACAGTCGCATGCAGCAAAGCCATAGTTTGTAACAAAACTAAAAATATGCTAAAATGCTCATATATTCCTTATTTTTTAAAACTGCTTCGAGCATACCAAATTCCATGACCATGATCCTTATTACATAGCAATCCAAATACCGTATGGTTTTTAGGCAAAAATATTCCAGTGTTCCGTAAAAAAATCTTACTTTTCATCAATTATTGAATGACTCCTAGTTCCACCCCCTTTTACTAGTTCAAACCGCCATCACCCCATGAAATTTGTTTTTCGTCAAAAAATATGTTAGAGAGGCACCACAAACGTTACGGTGAAGAGCCATCAATTTTATTTTAGGAATCGGAGGTGGCCGTGGGACCTTTGGCATGGCATGGAGAAGTCCTGGTCACTTGATGCCGCCCGTCGTTTAGGCATCGCGTTTCGAGCCGCCCTCGGGTACAAAGGGCACAACGGGCCTGCTATTGCTACGCGCTGGCGGCACCTCCGATTATTACACGATACCCGCCGTTTCTTCCCTTGCAGCCGGAAAGACGGACAAGGGGAAGCGGCAGAAAACTCCGTTCTTTCTTTGGACCTAATCGTGTCAGCTATCGTCGCAGGTGGCGTGCTGTGCGGCGAAGAGGCGTTAAGAAGCGACGCCGGGTTGTGGTGCGAGAGTTCAACTTCAAAAATTGTTTTCTCGCTTTAAACAAAAATTACTTTGATTAAACTTTCAGAATCAAAAGATTATCGATTGTTCTTCCAAACCCACCATATTTTGTATTTTTACTTGGACCACCTCAGGGTGAAATAAACGGCTGTTTATGCGTCAAAACGCACTTTTTTGCAACTTCAGGATTTTTGTTTACTGCGAGATATTTAATTGAGCGGTTTTAAACATTTTTTTATAGATTATATACCTGCAGGGCAGCCGGTAAAAAGTTCTATTAAGTCCCGGGAGCAATTAGATATTTTTTTAATAAAATAACAAAAATGTTAAAATTTTCAAAATTTTTAGTTTTTTTAAAATATTTAAATTAAACAAAACTTTACAAGCCCAACCACATTGTAAGTCGAAAGCCGTGCAAATTTAAGAAAAAAATATTGTTGGGTGTTTCACTAAAAAGCAGATTTTTCATCAATTATTGAGTGATGCCTAGTTTCACGCTGTTTTTAAAAGTTAAAACCGCGCTCACGTCATCAAAAAAATTTTTTCGCCAAAAATATTTTAGGGCATGGCTACGGACATTGCGGCAAAAGGCCATGAATTTTTTTTTAGAAATCGGAAGGGGTCGAGCGCAACGTCTGGGACGTTTGACATGGAATGACCCATCTGTTTCTGGCATGCTAGCAGGTATAGGAAAACTTGGGTTTGGGCTAGTTGGTTCATACTGAATAAAATGTTAAAAGCGCGAACAAAAACTGATTGGGCAATAATGTGTGTATACATAGGTGACGATGCTGCTATTAAAAAAAAACAGTTCAGAGTATAGTGCCTGTCCTGTCGCGTCTACCTTCATTGTCCCCGTTTTTTGTTCGCACGTTTAACACTTCTTCCCCAGGGTTGCCGCGTCCCGGGTGTCGTGGAAGCAGCCTTGTAATCGATTACAATTATATATATACTCTTGTTTAAGAATATTAAATTGGATTACTTGATTGAGAAAAGTAATTGGCCGTTACTTGAAAAAGTAACCGTTAATTGTCCGATTACTTCAGATTTGCAAAACTACAGATTTGTCCGTCGGTTTGCAAACGGTGGATCTTGTGTACTGTTCATTACTGGATTAGAATCGCCGAATTAAACCGTCCTGCTTTCCGGAGACTTGGTTCAAGGATTCCTTTCTAGGAAACTTTTAGAGACAAAAGGACGCCATGAGAAAGGGGAGGGCAGAAAAAGTAACGGTTATACAAGTTATTCTAGTACTTACAAAAGTAATCAAATTACTCTCGTAATTAATTTCTAATAAATGTAATGATGATGATGATTAACCTTACTTTCAAAAGGTTGGCGCCATGGCCTCACGGGGGGAAAGCAGGGGGGAAGGAGGGAAAAGGAACGCGGCAAAGCGGAGGCTGCTGGTTGGATGTTAATGGCTATACCCTTTGTAACGGGGGGTAGCTTGCGCCACCTAGCCTAAGTTTAAAAATACAAAAACGTGTTTCCTCCCGCCCTTTTAAGACCAATTTTTCTCCCCTAACTATCACCAGGCAGTGTGGGATATCACCAGGATGACCTTCGGGGGATCGGGCAAAAAAAAACTAAAAACATCACCCCCCTGCCTCTTCCCCCGGCGAGGAGTCGCCAATTTTCCTCTGGTCAAACCTTTTCGGCGTTACCCCAGCACCGGACCCACTGGGAGACAGGGTTGAGACTTTGGGCCGGAGCCACGCGGGAGGGAGTCCCAATTTTCCTCTGTCCCGCCTGTTCCCAGCTGTGCTAGTTAGTTGTCCAACATTTAATTTTCCCTAGATAATTTCCACCAATCTTCTAATCGTCTCTTTGTCACTGTAATCCTTTTTCTTTTCCGTCCTTCCATCATCGCCAGTGAAACCCAGGGCCCCGGCCAAATCCGTTACCCCTTCAGGGAGGGCAGGGCGAAGCCCCGTGCACTTCAAAACCAAGTGCTCTAGTGTCTCGCTATCATTATGGCAGGCGGCACATAATGTGTCTGTCTCCTGAAATTTAGCCCTATACGTCCTCGTCCTCAAAACTCCCGTTCTTGCCTCAAACAGCAAAGCACTTCCCAGTGAATTGTCAAAAAGATTTTCCTTTCTTATGTCCTGCTTTCGTGACCTGTACACTGTTAAAGCTGATTTCACCTGCATTCTCCCCTCCCACATTTTCCTCTCTGCCTCTTTCACCACCTTTTTCACTGAAGTATTCTGTTCAGCCCCATCACCAGTGTGTAAGTATCTAAATGTAAGCTTTCGGGTTCGGTTTGTCCATTATTGTGTTTTAACTTTTCATGTATGAATACTTGAATACCTTCCGTGCCCACCGTGTATCATCCATTTCGGTCAACCTTTGTTCAAATTTCAACTTAGTAATTTCCTCCCTGCTCTCAAAAGACGACCATCCCATGTCCCCCTGTACTCCCTCATTTGGTGTTTTTCCATGTGCTCCCAGCGCCATTCTTCGTACGCTTCTTTGTCGAATTTCTAACCCTGATCGAACCTCAGATTTCATGCACAGTACTGCATTGCCAAAAGACAGTCCTGGTACCATCACTCCTTTCCATATACCTCTGACCACTTCATATCTGTTATAGTTCTATGTTGCCTTGAGCTTCATAATAAATGAATTTCTTTTCCCTTTTCTAAATATATTCTCCTCGTGTTCCTCTAGACATTTCCTTCCCTCATTGAGTCAGACTCCCAGATATTTGTATTTTCCTACATGGTCAATTACAATGTCTTGAATCCTCAGGGGTTCCCTCTTTTCATCGTTAAAAACCATTACTCCAGACTTGTCACTACTAAAACTCACGCCCAAGGTGTCCCCTTCCTCTCCCCATATTCCAGCTAGTTCCTGTAATCTAACCTGGTTATCTGCCATGAGTACTATGTCATCTGCATACATCAGTCCTGGTATTACCTGTACTACATGTCTCCCTCCTTCCATATAACTCACATCAAAACTTACGTTGATCTGCACTCATTTCTTTTCCATTTCACTGAGATATATCCTGAAGAGTAGAGGTGACAGTGAACAGCCCTCCCTGACCCTCCTTTTTATTGCTGCGGGTTGTGTAGTTTCTGCTTCCCATGTTATAACTACCTTATTGTCTCTGTACACCTGCTGAAGAAACTTAACCTAACTAAATTTGCATCTAAGTTATACTCCTTCAGATAACCCCAAAGTTTTTCCTGGCTCACGTTATCGTACGCTCTCTTGATGTCCAAATAAGGTAGATAAGCGATAAGCATAGGTAGGAAAAGTTTACATTCGACGGTGCACTCCTGTCGAGCGCGCGAACTCCCAGGGAGAGTAGCGCCTCCCTGGCCCGTGCCTCGGTGTGATCCAGGCCTCTAAAGTGGATGTGAGGCCCCAGGTGTTCGGCTCTTTTGTCTCGCAAGCCGGCAAAATCAAATGATTACAAATAATCGATTAAAAGTAATTCGGTTACCTATAATCACTACCGTACTGCAAGTCTGCGCGGCGACCTTCGCCTCGTCCGGCTGGCCGCCGTTCTGGCTGAGGCGAAGAATCCGCGTTTCTCGAAATCGCTCGCCAGCTATGTTTCGTTCGCGTCTGACCAGTGCCACTGGGTGTTGTCTTCCGGGCAGAGTATCCCGGAACACAAATACAGATAGGAATACAGATAGTGAGATACATGTATTCTTTTCTGTAAACGGGATATCCCTGAGATAGTTTTGCGAAAACGTGACAAAAGTATCCCGGAATACAGATACATACTAATATATATATATAATATATATATATATATATATATATATATATATATATATATATATATATATATATATATAACCAATAAAGCTCGGTGGGTGTCAAAGGGCCACTGAGAACAAAGAAAAAACTGTGTTGTCTTAGCAATTTAATTAAAACACAAATGTAAAAAAAAATTTACGCGAAAAAAAAATGTTTAGAGCAATATTGATGGCGCCAGATTAATTTTAGTTGCGTGTGAATTATGCGCGCAACGTCCATGACGTCACGGAGTGGTCCTACACTCTTTCTACCTCAACGAGATGGCCATACACACTCTCCACCTCAACGGGATGGCCACAGCTTCTCTTCACCAAGCGCCCGAAATGCCGAGAGAAAACAAGTGGAAAGAAGGTGACTACCGACTAAAAAATCAATTATTTATTTTTTCGCGTAAAATTCTTTTGAAACGCGTGTCCCAACTGCTTAACTGTTTCAACAGTTGGGACACGCGTTAACAGTTTAAACAGACTGTTAAAAAAATATTTTCAGAGGCTTTTTAAGCCGGCGAAAGCACGGACGTGAAATTAGGTGGAGATACACGCTTGAAACTTGAGTACGCGATTTTAGAAACGTTCTTCAGTGACCACAAGGCGGTGTTAATTTGGGGTGTAGCACGATTGCCCCAAGCCCCGCGTCATTAGCCCCACGTTTCGAAAACCCCGCGTTCAAAGTACCCCGTCCCTCCTACCCCGCGTGCCAAAAGCTCCGTCCTCACTGCCCCAGTTCCATATTCCCCCACGCGCTCGAACCACCACCGTTCAATGTCAACCTAACATGTTGCACACCGCTGTCAGGGAGGAAGCTCAAACGCAGAATTACGAACCTTATCTATACCTAGATGGATGCAATTTGCAAATAGTTTTAGAATGGAACTGGTGTTTGGTACCGTGTATGGCGCCACGAGTTCTGACAGAATCCACTTCGTCGGAACTGTGAATCCGCGCGTGCTTCAGAGCCGACAAAAGCTCTGGTTCAATGCTCATTGATAAAAGCTGACTCAATGTTTTGCCTGATATTTCCTGTTTGTTTTTGCATGGGCGCCGCCATAACCGACCTTCAGTTTTTGTTTCCTCTTATTACGTTTACCTCACTTCATAATTACCACGGCAGGAGAGTTTTCATTGCCATTACAGATTCTACCTTGTCCTCCCCAGCAGAGGCCCTTGTAGAAGTTCGTCAACGCCCGCTTCAGTCACGTGGCTCCGCATGTCCAAAGGACAAGAGAAAGTCGGCAATCGCGGCTGCAATCTGACATTTGGAGAACAGAAACCTTTATCCAGTTATTATTTACTTGATACCCGGGTATACGGGCATCAAGCACCCCGCCGCCACATTGAGGATCCGGCCACCTGACACGGCGGGGGATTCGCGTCATGGGCTTCTGAAACTGGGGCTTTTGAATGCGGGGCAAAAAGGGCGGGATGTTTGCCGCGGGGCATTTGACACGGCGCTTTTGAGATCGGATGCTTTCGTGCACCACCCGTTAGTTTGTGTCCAATAACGTTGCATAAGACGTTTAGGCAGGCACACCAACGACAGGGAACGGTTCATACATACACATGCAGTTTCGTCGTTCCCTGGATTTCTAACTTGGGCGCGCGATTTTCGAAGTCTTTCAATTACCACAGGGCAGTCCTGGTCTGCGTCCAAGAAAAATTGTTTAACAGGTTCACGAAATTCTCTCTGCTTAATACACCCTCATTGGTTCCAAAACGCTATAGAATTTTCGTCCGGCGTGTTACGGCCAGTCCAAACAGGATACTTTAGAAATCGTGGGGCGACACGACTCCGAGATAAGTCGTGCGGCAATCCACTTCCATCAAAATCCTTTTTTTTTTTCTTTTTTAGATTGAGTAAAAATGAAAGGGGGGGGGGGGGGTAGTATTTTTTTTTAATTAAATTTCGCCCGTGTCTTTTACGGGGGCCTTGAGCACGCTCCTCACGTGGTCCGGACAGCCACTCACAAGCTCTGTTTGCTGTCGGTCAATCGCTCAAGGCCTCCTCTGCTCTTCAGGTCCCGAAAACGGGAAAGGGAGGGGCTGTGTTCGAAATCTTACCCAAATAGATCCGAGCTACTCTGGCGGGTCGTGTCACGTGACAACACAGATAGAGCGACGCTGGACGCTCTATCTGTGTCATGGTACGTTTACACCTGAGAAGAAATCCGCTGCCGCGGGAGCGGATCCGCTCCCGGCGGCGGCGGCGACGAGCGGATTGCGTTTACATCTATTTCCCTCGAGCGGCGGCGGCGGCGCCGGCTCCAGCAGCTATTCTCGTAGCATCCCGTCAAATATGACGAGAAGGCGCGAGAGTTCTCCCTCGGCCGTCTCTCCCGGGCGCTGCTGCTCCCGGAAGTCGTGACGTAGGCAGCGTCGCGCTGCGCAAGAATGTCACATCCGGTCAGCGAAACGCCTCGTTCGGCGGCAGAAATAGGTCCCGGACCAAAACGGCTCTCCGCCGCGTTTTCCGCCCAGCGTTTCGCCCCAGCGGCAAAAGCTGGGCGGATTCGCTGGCGGATCCGCAAGTGTAAACGTACCATTAGATGGAGCGTTCAGCTCTATCTGTCTATTTGTCGGAGTCGTGCGTTTTGTAGTATCCTGTTTAGACACCCCTTTATCGGACTGCCGGACGCTTCAACTTCCAAGATTTTTGACGGAGTCGTGTCGCCTCACGATTTTTGAAGCGTCCTGTTTGGACAGGCTTTACTCGGTTTAATTCGAAACGCCTATGAGGGACTGCATGGTGCGCGTTCGCACCTTTACCGTTCATTCGGTCCATCTGCTCCGAAATGACACCTTAGCGGCTCCGACGTCGCACCTCAGCTGTTGCAGTGTTTCACCCACGGGTAGCGTAAGTGTTCTAATGCGTTGCGTTAAGCGCCGTTCGCATACTTTGCAACCGAGTAGGACCGAGAGAGACAAGACAGGTTTTTAAACCTCCTGCAACGGCGTAGGACCTGCTCCGCAGCAGCGCATCTGGTCCTACCCCGTCGCAAGAGAGTTTAAAACCTGTCTTGCACCTCTCCGGTCCTACGCTCTAAGAAATAGGGGTGTACAGGGATACTCCCCTTGTCCCATATGTAGAGCCCTGCATATCCGCGGATTATCCGCGGATATCCGCAGATATCCGCAGTAAACTGGCGGATGCGGATAAAAATTAGACGGATTTTGGCGGATTGCGGATCGGATGCGGATGTCAGGGGCTGCGGATGCGGACATCCGCGAATCTGGATCTAAATTTTTGCCCGGTGGCATTCAGTCCGTCGACTGACGTTTCATCTACAGATCGTTTCGTCGACATGCGACATTTGATCGAAAGGCTTCCCGTGTTCGTTTTATCGAAAAACCTGAGACGTTTTGTCGCACACAACACTGCTATTTTCGTAACAAACGTTTTGCGTCTCGCCTGGATTACAGGGGGGGGGGGGACATGGTTTGGTTAAGCACGCCTTATTGAATCGCGCGCTAGCTTTTAGCGGCTTAGCGAAGAAATACGTTGTCGACAAAACGTCGCAGGGGCATGTGCCCACCAAACGTACAGCGTCGACGAACCGTGTGTCTATGAAATGTATGTCCGTGAAAAGTTGTCCACGAAACGTATTTCCACAAAACGCGTTCCGAAGAAACATTAGTGATCCTAAGAAAGATCTAATTCTTACTGAAGATATCTTCAGTTAGTGCATTTCATCTCGTCAAAAATGCTATCTATAGAAAAAGTAAAAGTAAAGAATGCAGGGCATCAGTCGTCCCGAGAAAGCTAGTTCTTTGGCAGGGAAAGAGCGGAAAACTTTCTCGGGCAAAGAAAACCTCAAACGAACAAGTCACAAGAAAGTAGAAAAACCACCCCCTCTCCGCAAACAGTGGTGTGGTCATGATACCAAAAAAAAAATGAAAGAAAGAAGTGCTTCGACAGCGAGCGCGACCCTGTGGCGACACAGTTTGCAAAGCAAAAAAAAAAAAGGTTTTATTTCAATATATATATTTGGGTGCCTCCACGCCGCGATCTTTCTCGAACAACACGTTAGTCGATCCGATCAGGCCTTGGACTCCGACTTAGCGGCTCATCTGCCCGCTGGCTGACACCAAACACCGTGAGACTCGAGGCGGCCGCATACGCTCGGTAACATCACAGAAAGGATTTTGTCTTCCTAGCACTGCTTCTCCTCCTCTCTTACCGAACTTTATATTTTTTATTTTTTTTTTTTTTAGGCGTTCAGACTTCAGGGGAGAGTTAAGTGGCCACGGGTGAAAGTTTCCGATTCCGCGTGCGGCGGGGAAGAACGCAGTCGGCGTGATTTCCGCTGATTTTGCTGGTATAAATGTAATCGTAACCTCTGGTGGTTAGCAAGAACATCAACATGATTCCAGATTTTGCGGATGCGGTTCGGATACGGATACAAGGTATGCGGATGCGGATCGGATACGGATACAATAATGTAAAAGTTTGCGGATGCGGTTCGGATGCGGATACAAAGTTTGCGGATGCGGATCGGATGCGGATACTCAAACTGTTATCCGCGCAGGGCTCTACCCATATGTAACTCACCAAAACAAAATTTCGTCGTTCTGTCCACTGACGTCGAGCTGGCGATACCAACTTTTACGAGCGTCTTGATCGTCGAGAGATCCGACTTATTAAAGTTGCTAATGAACTCACTAAAAGGCTACATTAAGACAATCAAGTTCTTTTTTTTGGCCCTGCTGCAAAATCTCAATAATATTTTTTTTGTAGTCTTGATGCGCACATTAGCTATTTAGTACGTTATATCCAACAGCTATCAAGCCGCTTGTAAAAGTTGATATCGTCAGCTCGACGTCAGTGGACAGAACGACGAAATGTAGTTTTGGGGAGTTACATATGGGACAAGGGGATACCCCTACACACCCTATTTTTAGAGTGTACTCGGCAGCAAGTGTGTGAACGGCGCTTCAGAACGCTCGTTTTGACGAAAACCCGACGGTGTCTTTCGTTTGTCAGCACCGGAGAGAGAGGGAAAAGGGGGGGGGGGGAGAGGGTGACCCGTGCGACGCTCCCATTGGTCCGAAGCGCTAACGTCAGCACGCGTTCTGCGTGTTGAGGTCAGTTTTTATAGGAGGTGTACTGCGCCGCGGCGCGGTGGAATGCGGGCGCTCGATTCCAATGCCCTTAGCGCCTACTGTCGAGAGTACTTCCTGCGTACTAAAGGACGCTAGCGAGTTCTCTCCCGAAAAGGACGCTTTAGGGAAAGGAGCATTTGCGGTGCCGAGTGGCACAAACTCCTTTGTGGCACGAACTCCTTTTTTTTTTAGACTTGGTTTTGTATACCAAAGGAACCTAAGCAGTCCGTCTGACAAGGGTATTACCCTCAATTTAGAATGCACCTGTCATGTCTGATATATCTGTGCCTGTGCAAGGTCAGGGGTGGAACTCATGAAATGTACTTGGGAGCAGCCACGGGAGCAGCTGTAACAGCTCTTTTGGAGCAGGTTGGGAGCAGCTAAAACTACATTCTGGAGCAGGCTAGGAGCAGCTCAAATCAGTTTTCATTGCACTTCAGCTTGTTTCTTAGACGAGCACGGGAGCAATTTCAATTGTGCTTAGCAGCACAGATGAACATGAGTGGTTAGGAACCTAGGTAGATGGGATAACAGTGTAACAGATGCGAAAACTTGGCCTTAGTGAGAACCAAAAAGCAAGTATACATATGTTTCTGAAAATAGTGCCCCTGATATTTTCTGGGTGGCTTTCAGCTGCTCAAAATGCAAACGAGCACTGCTTATAGCACAACCCACACGTGCTCGACATAGTAATTATATGTGCGAACCACGTGACGTACGTAAGCAACGGACGTGCAGTTGCGCGGAGGAACAGGGCAACAAATTTCGAGTTTATCCTATTGTACAACTCAATATCGAAGCAGCAGACTACGATTAACGGAGTTATCGTATTCGAAGCGATGAGCCAGAGCAAGATGAAAGTACGCCGAGCAGATCTACCGCTCGCGTGAGAGCTGCTGGCCGGCAAGGTTTCGGATCGGACCGCGTTTCAGTTCAATCAAATCACGATTTATCTCGCAAGAATGCGGTTTTAACTTCGAACGATGAAGCACTAAAAGGAATCTTTTGCTAATGTGTTTTCAACTGACTGACGTCCGGAACCCGGGCCGCAGTGCCTCAGGCAATCTGACGCTTAACGACTCGACCTCACCTCGGCCGACTTACTTAACCGCTTACGATTGAAGAATAAGAATCCAGTCGCAGGTGATGTAGCGCTTGGAATCCGACCCCCGAATTTTTTTGCGCGCTTCCGACTCGGGATACACAGGGAAAATAAACGGAACAAAAAATTGCAAGGCCGACCAAGCTAAACGCGCTCATTGTTGCCAATTGAGTCGATAAAAACCGAAACCAAGACAAAATATATTTTTTTTGGCGCACGTTGTGCGATTTGGAGCACAATGGCGCGAGGTATTGGCTGTGGCGCAGTTTCCGCAAAATGGCGCAGGATGGCGCAGACAAATGCGTCTGGCGCAAAATGGCGCAAATGGCGCAGCCGTTCCACCCCTGAAGGTATTTTTGCAATGTTATTGAACCTAGACAACAACAATAAAAAGTAAAAACAAACTCTGGTTCTGATGAAATTTCTGCTACATTTGTGAAGAGGTATGCCGAAAGTATTTCAATGTTCTTATGAGTCATATTTAGGGGTCCGTGTTTTCGGATAAACCCGAAAAACTTCGAAGAACACCCGCCGGCAAAATTTTCGACAATTGGGATTTATTCCATTAACTCCGAATTTTGGTGTACCATTGCAAAAAAAAAAATACGGTATTTTAAAGTTATGTTTGGACAGCTCCATTAACTCCAAATTTTGGTGTACCATTGCAAAAAAAAAAAAAGACGGTATTTTAAAGTTATGTTTGGACAGCGCACAGGGTCAATAATCTTTAAAAAATAAATCACCCGTTCTGGGTGATTTTTCTGGACCACTGGCAAAATGTACCTTACCGCTTATCTCGTCAAGGTTCACCGGGACAACACGTCTTTCGGGTCACGACAAAAGTCATTGTTCCAGTTTCGGCCATAGTGCTTCTTAGAGGAACGAGGAGTTGTGTTTTTGTAACAGTGAAAGTTGTGAACCATAGAGATTTGCATAGATAGGGTAAGTGAGTGGATAGGATGGGATGAATACGAAATTCCTAGCGACCAACCTCCAGGAGTTTATCGATCTTAAGGTTTCGATGTTTATTGAAGAAACACTTGTTTGCAACTTTGGTCGTGAGACGAATTAGCATTGCCAATGGCAATGGCGCCAATAGCAAATCCCGTTGAAGAAATATGAATAGATAGAAGCTCGTTCTTTTGAGTCTAGCATACGTTTATACCCAGATATTTTTTTTTAATAAAAAAACACTGCGAGATTAAGCTTCTAATTTTGGAGAATCGGGAATCGAAGAAAAATTAACACCGATAAACCCCAAATTTTCGGCGAAAAAAATAAACTTCGAATAACACGTCCTTCAAATTTGGCGAAAAATAAACTCCGAAAACACGGAATCCTAGTCATGTCTTCCTTGCCAGATAAGATTGTTCCAAGTGACTGGCTTCACGCGCGCGTGGCACCAGTTCAGAAGAGTCAGTGATGAGCTCTGCATTTTGAGCTACCGACCGATATCCTTAACATACATACATTCCGGCTCCTCGAGCACATAGTGAACAAGCACATTACCGATTACCTCGAAAGCAATGCATTCTTCAACGATTCCCAGCGTGGTTTCCGACGCGGTCGCTCTGCGATCACCTAGCTCGTTTCGATTGTGCAGGATTTGGCCAGCGTTATTAAAGATAAAGGGCAAGCCGATGCGGTCTTTATCGATTTTTTCAAAGGCCTTGATGCCGTACCTCATGCATTACTTGGGAAGCTAAGAGCAGCCGGAGTTCACGACAATTTAACACACTTTGAACTTTAGTTTCAGCAACTTGAACTTTTACAGCGAAGCTGCATAGACTCGTTGGTCGTGAGTTTTGCAGCCGAAGCTGTATATGAACGCGTAATGGCCGCACTTTTTCGTGTCCGTCGTACAGAAAACCCACGCGCGCAGCCATCATCACCGTCTGCGCACGCCTTATCAGTTATCATGTGGTTTTGACACTTGTATCAATAAGGAAACCACAAAACAAGTGTCAAAACCACGTGATAGATTATAAGGCGCGTGCGAACGATGATAAGCACGTAGCCCCGCATGCGTTTCTCGGTAAAGATTGCGGTTGCATAAGCTGCCGCGGCAACGGCAGAGTACGAAGTGTGGAGTGACGTCACTAGCCCCGCTAACATTGCGAAGCACGTAGCGCTCCCCGCATGCGTTTCTCGGTAAAGATTGTGGTTGCATAAGCTGCCGCGGCAACGGCAGCGTACGAAGTCTTTCATATATAAAAAAAGTTTTGGTACAGTGCATCTACTTTTCTTTCGTCAATCATTTGGTATAGACCCTTTTGCTGTTTACAAACGTGAACTGCCGCTTGCGTCCCAAGCGACTTCCGGTTGCACCGTCTTTGCAAGCCTGTTGAGCTTGCTTATGTCACCAGTGCTAGAAAGCATAAATGCTGCAGCGGACAACGAAGTTGGAGATCTAACGAGGGCCTTCGGCTGTACAATATTACATCTTGAAGAGGTAAGTTGATTTACAAGAATACTCGAAACATTTTAACAGATCTCGCACTCCTTTCTTTTGTTTGAGGGTAAACGCGCCAAAAAACAACGGACAAGTAAAAGGAACGAACAACACAGAACGCTACTTGCACCTTCAAAGTCGATTCTCGGAAAACACATATATATGCACCGTGACATCCCGACATGTACTACAGAAATGCAACATCACCCAATCAGTGTACGTCTGGCCACTATCTGCACTTTACGAAAGATTTTAAAAACGCCACCTCAGAGCCAAACAGGGCTATAGATGGAGTGCTGACGCACGTTCCTTCAACGAACTCGGTTATAAAAAACGCTTCGGATATCTCCCTTGTCATTTTATTTCGGTTTCGGGCCAGGATAATGGTGTTGTCAAATCTCGGGACACACACACATGCATCTGTCACAGTGTACAGCCAGACTTCCCGAGGGTGACGATCGAACTGACAGTGCATGCTCCCGAGCCTATCATTTATACAACGTCCCGATTGGCCAACTTCAGTGTCCGGTGTTTTTTTTTTTTTTTTCTGGAGTTCCTTCAGGGATAAGAGTTAAGCCCGTTGGTTATTTTTTGTTTACATAAATGATATTGTTAAGGTCATGGATAAAACGATTAAAATCAGGCTTTTTCACCGATGACTGCGCTTTGTACTCTAAAGTAGAAAATGTTGAGGATTAAGTTATGCTCAACGACGCTCTTTCTGTAATGTCTTGCATGGTTGGTGCGAAAAGTGGCAAATGAAACTTAATCTTCAAAAAAACGGTCTGTATTACGTTCACTAAACAAAGACGTCACCTAATTTAGGACTATGTTTTTAATAGCTGTCCAGTTTCAGAGTTTACCACGTAAAGAACCTCGTGTAACACTCACATCTAGCCTTAGCTGGAGTATGCACATAAAAAATATATGTTCATTCACCTGTCAAAGAAAAAAAAAAAGAGTCGAGGTACACCTAAGCATTTCTTATGAGTTGTGAATGCGAAAGCATGCAAGCCGCTCGTCCGCTCCCTTTTTCGTCTGCTGCGTACTTTTCGTCGCCGGTCAGCGCGTGTGCTCCCCTGGGCACGGTGACCTTGGACGCTCCGTGTTGACGGCGCACGATGCGCTGATGGACACGCAGCGCCATGGGGTGAGCGGTCGTGGAAGCTGACGAGCGTAGCGGCCAATGGAAGCCCCGTCGACGCGCGCCAGCCAATGGAACCGAAGGAAACTAGGTGCCGTTTTCGAGCTTCAAACTGATGACGTCAGCTCGCTCCATGAGACAGTTAATGCTTTCGCATTAAAAAATTGTTTTATAAGGAAGGAACTTAAACTGGCACCAGCATCAACAAGGTTGACTGCATACAAAACTTTGATTAGACCAGTGTTAGAATACGCCACTGCGGTATGGGATCCGTGTACAAAAATCGATTCTTCAAAATCGAACGTATGCAAAACCAGAGTTTACGTTTTATATATGGCAGATACAAAAGGACCGATTCTGTTCCTCAGATGTTGTCATTATCGAATATTGAGCCGTTCTGTTCCCAACGTAGGCTGTCTAGACTAAAGCTTTTGTTTTGTATTGTGAACAGGCAGACTGGTATCGATCCTTCCACGCATCTGCTCCTTCCGTTCAAACACTCCACAAGAACAAACAATTCGCGCCACATTCGAGCCTGTCGATCGTTGTCCAATGCGTTTAAATATTAATTATATCCTAGAACAGGAGTAGATGATTGGAACCTTCTACCGAGTGAGGTAGTTGAATGCGCTACAGTTGAACAATTCGCCGATGCCTGTTTTGTACTTTTATAAATGTGATGCGCTCGCACAAATCCTTACGTGTCATCGTTTAGCATATACTTCATTGTTTTTTAATGCTTTAAAATTGTCATGGAGCCATCCCGTGGTGTTTCATCGTTGTTCTAGTTCCATAGTGGTCATAGCGCCGGCGATGTATTGATCGCTTCTATCACTGTGCTAGTTTATATTGTGATTTATTGTCTCGTGATATGAACGCCTTAAAGGTTGTAAAATTGTATGCAGTGTAACATTCTATATTGTTCCACTTCCACCCTGCACTGGGCCTACAAATGGCCTGCTGTATATTCTAATTAAATAAAATGAGAGACCAGAGGAAAACGACTGACTCAAATAGCCATTCGTTGAACAACTTTTTTTTAAATTTTGGTGAATTCCGTGTGCAATATGCAAGGCGATTTCTCGCAACAAATATTGCACTTATGCCCCGCCAGGTGGTGTCAGCTCGTTTTCATATTTTCGCCCTTGCGCATGACCACGACTAGACTTGTGTTGGCACAACTCAACTCTGTCGAACTTCGCGCTGGAAGTTCGAGGCAGTCGAACTTGGTCGAAATCGCACAATTGGCCGTTTCGCAACATCCCAATCTTACATGTTCTTTTTCTATTTGTTCTTTATTTATTTTTTACCATGAAGTACACTTATATAGATTAGAATAAGTGGTACAAACGTAACACTTTGTGCTCGGCGCCTGAATTGCTTTCGTTTGGGTGTTGATCACACAAGACAATCGTCAGTTTTGGCGGTCTGGAGTAAACCTACGAATTCATCTACCTTATTTGTAATACAGCAACGAGCAGTAACCATGACTGTGCCCACGTTCGGTGTTTTTCGTGACCATAAAGTTTTTTTTTGCTCCCTGTTCATCCCAAGTCCTGGAATTAGCTTGGCGTGCAGAGCGATTCACGGAGTCATATTTGTTATGTTGAAGCTTCATTGGATAGGATGGATGATTGATTGAATGGATGGATGTCGGTTGTTCCCTTTATACCGGGCGGTAGCTTGCGCCACCTAGCACTTGAATTAATTAATTCAAAAATTTGTTTCACTTTTTTCTTCTACTCTTTCTTCTCCATCACTTAATATTCTTCTCCAAGCCTGTTTTGATGTCGATGGAATGTCGCTAAGTTCTCAAGATTTTCCTTCGTCAACCCCGCGCACGTTTTCAGACTTTCATGATCAAATATGAAGCACTTTTCATTCATGTGCACTCGGTCCATGCGCAGCCTGAATCGACAGCTCTGTACTTTCGCTATATTCAACCAGCTTCCTCCATGCCAGCTGAACTGGCTTAGAAAAATCTTCACTAATAGCGAGACCACTATTCTTAAGGGACACTGACAGGGTATTTATGCTCGCCGAGGTTTTCAGTTGTACGCGACATACTAAGAGCCCAACTACCCCAGAACAGCATTTCCGGCTCGAAATTCGGTTTCTCTACGCCCGAAAACCGCCGATGGAGAACTGGCCGGTTTGAGTCGCTCACTCTGTTTCCGTGGTCACGGGCCGTTTTCTAAGGTTTAGACGCGACCACCAAATTTAATCAAAGTCGCGGGTCATTGAAGGCACACGGTCAATACTAAAAATGAGAAAAACATAAACGCCGAGCTCTTATTGGCTGATTGAAAAAAAAATAGTGGGTAGACCTCGAGGCGTCTAGCATTGAGGGTCTACCCACTATCCTGCCTAATCGGAGGCCAATCAGAGCTCGGCGTCGTTCTGACGTCACCGCAACTCCGTGTGCAAGAAGCAGCCGAACTTGCGTCTCCGCATCAACTTCTCAAAACAGTTCCGTTCGCGATGAGTAATACGTACAAAGCACCTGTCCTCTTACATGCTCCGTTTATAAAAGGTGTTCTTTTCCTTTTTCATGCTTTACAAATTTGTTGAAAAAAAAAATAGAAAACCGTTAAAGCTGCACTAATACGGTCTGCGCGGGTGAGATATACGTATGGTCGGGGTGCGAAATACAGGTGGCTGATTGTCGCGGTAAGCCGGATACTTTGCCTAACATTGGTTCATTAACTTTCTGATTGGTAGAAATAAAAACATGTTGTTTTCATTAGAACGCCTGCAGCAGTGTCATCTAGAACCGCTAAATGTGTAAGTTGTAGAAAGATTTGGGGGCGCCAGGGAAGCGCGGTGGTGAGGATAGGCTGGATGGATGGACGGTAACGGCTATTATTGGCAACGATAGGGCGATCGAAAGCATCGCCGGTGGTCGGCCTGCCACGATTGGCCGAATGCTGACTATGACGTCAGCAGAGGTTCTCGCCGGACGGAGATAAGGAGAACGTGGGGACTCCAATTTTGACGGTGTTGACGAGTGTTGGTTCAAGAACGCTAGGATTTCAGGCTTCCGCCGTGCTGGTGGGCAAACGCCATCAAACTTGTTGTTCGCAAGGTAATGACGTCACGAAAGGTAACCATGAGAGGCAGGCGCGTAGTCCGAGGAAAGTGGCCTACCCCCCCCCCTCGAAATCTGCCGCTTTGCCGGGACCTCGCTCTCCCCCTCCCCCTCATACAACGTTTTGTCACGGGCGGAGCGCCCCCCCCCCCCCCCCCGAAACGAAATCGACGGCTGCCGTGCCTGATACAGGGAGCCGCCGCCAAGACATCTCGCCGCTAATGCGCCACGGCAATTTTGCGGCGCGGCTATCACGCCGCCTAGACCTAACATTCGAAATCTGACGGCGACCTTTACGCGTGAAGGTCCTGCAAATACTACGCCAAAACACAGCATTTACGAAGCGATCCCAGCACTAATTTGTTTAGAAGACTATGTACAGTCGGTCACGTGACATCAATTTCCCGTAAAGCACAGCTGAGAAACTGAATTGGTGTATAGGCCACGAGACGTCCTTTTTAGAGTGCAGCTCTTAGGCGCCCGTTCCGGCGAAACCCGGCGTCGCCGTCAGCGTAACCGCGCGGTGCATCATGGGAAGTATCCCATAATGCACCGCGCAGAGGAAGGAGGGAGGAGGAGGGGGAGGAGGGAGGAGGGGAGGAGGAAGGAGGAGGAAGGGGAAGGAGGAGTATTTGGTAGGATGAGGAGTTGAGGAGGAGGGAGGAGTTTACCCTCCCCTCAGCACCTTCCCTCACTCCTCCAAGAGCTGCGCTCCTAGTTCAGCGTTACAGGAAGTTGTAAACGGCTTTCATTTTTTTCTCTAAATTCAGCGGAGAAACTAAATTATAGTCCAGTCCCATAACGTCAGGTCACGTGTTATAAATTTTTCCGCTAAATTTGGCGGGGAAACGCACGCACGCACGCACGGGCGGGCGGGCGGACGGACAGGTGGACAAAATTTTGGTATAGGGGGTAGCGTTAAAAAGCATTTCATGCTTTAAAACAGCGAGGGCGCGTTTCCGCACCACCCCGTGCGCCTGTTAACCCGCGACTTAAACGCCCATGGCGTGCCACCCGCACCCTCCACGCGCCCCGAATATTTCTCAAATTAACTTAGTAGTTTTCGATGACGCTCAGCAAGTTTCTGATTGGATGATATCTTCATCTTCGATGATTAAAAAAAAGAAAAAAAGATAATTAACGCATTCTAGTTAATCAGCACATTTATCGTAACGATTATTTCCTAAATTATGTCCCCCTGGCGTATAACTCATCTGCACAAACCGGATTCAAAAAGCTTTCACGGCTTTACTTAAACCAAATCTGTAAAGCAAAAAAAAAAAACCTGATTAATTATGTTAGCACACGGTGCATCACGCGATGACCACTTGATTGTGCCCAGCTCACGAGGGATCGCAATATTCGCTAAAAAAGTGTGACAAAGCTTGGTCGGATGCGTAGCCAACGCGGGAAATATCTGAATATTCGCCCGTGTGACGTTTTATAAAACAAGGCCAGAAAGGGTTCATACGAGACTTGTTGGCAAAGCAACAGTCCTTATACATTGACACTAAATCTTTAAAAAAAACATGCACGTCCACTAGTGTTTTGAAATAAGATAGAACGATGCTGCGATGTACACACAAACGTTAAAAATCCAAAAAAATACTATTTTTTACATTTTTTTTTGGAGGGGGGGGGGTGAGGCGTAACAACGGGTTTGTTTATTTAAGAAATAATGCGATTCAAGCCCATGCATCTAAAATGCGGCAAGTTAAAAATCCTTACCGGCTAACGGCAGCACGATTTATCATCTATGTTTTTGGTTCACTTTACAGTGAACCAATAAGAACAAAATCAACATACAAATAGTCAGTGTTCGGTAAAGTACATATAAAAAGTACTTGAAATAAAGTACAAAATAAGAATTAAAGGTTATGTACTTCAAGTAAAGTAGTAAGTACATCAGGTGCAATATACTTGAAGTAAAAAAGTAGTATAAATGCCATGTATTTTCAAATTAAAATACAAGTCCTTTTTAACATTATCTTTTTTATGATGCCCTCTCATATACCCCTATACAATTTTGTGTTGTTTGCGTATCTAGTATGCATTGCATGAGGGGTAAACGGGGGGGGGGGGGGGGTGCATCTTATCTTCTGAAATAGCGGCGAAAGCAAGATAAAGTAGCCACAGGGTAGTGGTTCACACTCACTGACGAACTATTAACACAATCAACTTATAAGGCACTTATTTGCATCAGTCCCATAGCCACCATTACTACACTCAGAAAATGATCAGATGAGCGATGGTTCGTTTGCTCGCGTTTCTGATGAGAGATTGAATATCAAGACCAAATTCGAGGAATACACATTGAAGAGTTGTAATTTCCTCAAAGTACGAAAAAAATCTTTAAGTAAAGTACATATACTCAGAGAATGTACTTAAAGTAAGTTTTCTGCATTTATTTGAAACCGTACTTTACGTACATCTTAAAGTACTCCAACACTGCAACTACTGAAGTGTGATATTTTCTGAAGACTGTTAATGGTCAACGCAAGTACTGTAATCAAAAAGGTGGGCAGGACTCTTACTTTTCCTGCAGCGTAACCCCAAGCATGTTCGTAGCGAGAATAAAGAAGCCGCATGTCAAGCGTATACGTTAGTCCGATTCTAGAACATGATTGCCCGATTCCGTTTACCATGTTTACGTCGATGCACTTGACCGCATTCGATCTGTCGTTGCTCGGATTGTCTCTGACTCGAGCTTTTTTCTTTTTTTATTCTAGCTATGTATCATAAACAGAGAAATTTTCGCTTCACCATAATTATAATCGCCAAATTATATTTCACCGCCAAGAGATCACTCTTGCGAATTTCAACCGTATACCGCCGAACCATTTTTTTCTCTTCTCAACACTCAATTTTTGTGTTTTATATGAAAGTGGTGTTCATCAAGAGCGGAAGTGGTGTGCCGCGAGAATGCCGATTCATTTGATAATACATTGTGCCCACCGCAATAATGCACTAAGAGACGCTGCGAGTTTTTCCCGAATAAATTACAAAGAATTTATTGCATATTGTCTTCCGGTGTATAACCCTGAGATTTATTTTTCTCCAAAATTTGCGTCGGTGCGTATTACACAACGATGCGACTTATATAACCTTAACTGCGGAAATTTGCCTAGGGGTAATATTTCTCGTTCGATTCGTTGACGAGAATGCTGAAACTTGCTCTCGCTTGCGCATTTTTTGCGATCATATGATACATACGTGCGGGCTTTTCAATGCTGTTTCGCCTACCGTATACAAGAATGGTGCGACTTATAAACCGCAAGATACGGTAATTGCATCATTGGCTATGAATATGGGCTCATCAGAATAACATTTAAATAAAAAATGTTCAATTAAGAAGACAAAAATAAAAACGAGTTCAAACTGCTTTTTGTGCAGGCGCGTGAGGATGTCTCTAGGAATCGTATCTGCTTCTTCGATGAGGAGAACAAATGATACGACCGTTTCCCTTTCGCTTTCTTTATACCAGCGTCCGAAAAGTCTTGTTTTTTGTGTGTTGATGACGTGTTTGCGTGTTAATGCATCAGCAATCGTTTTGTACAAATTAATTTACATTTATATCCTTTTAAGTCTGGGTGTAGGAGACGAATCTATGTATAAATTCCATGCATGCGATATAAGTTTTTCATAAGGGTGACACGCCTACAAAGCTCGCAGATAATCGCCCAAAATGCCACGATTGGAAAATTATATACATACATATACATATATACATTCAATATTATTTGGAACACCTCTTACCTGCGTTCATACATTGTTTCTAAAATTGCTAGATTTACCCTAATATTATTATTCCTTGAATGGCCCCTGGGCCTTCAAGGAATAATAAATTGATGATGATGATTATCACTAAAGTTATTGACTACAAAACATGGCCAATCCGACAATGCACTAATCCTTTTTTTTGCGTTCCATTTTTTTTTTGGGGGGAGGGAGAAAATTTATATAAGTTCTTGATTATATGCATTAGGTCATAAAGGTCATAAAAATAGTAAATGAATTCAAAATGTTTATCCGCCACCTTTTGTTAAACCTTATCTAAAATGACCCTTGAGTAAAACAAATGTAACATATGACAAGCGAAGCAACTACCTTATTGTTTTAATATACCTTCGATTTTTTTAGACACTTTAACATTAGGGGCCGAACTATAATTATAACCAAAGAAAACGAACCTATATCAGAGAGCAAACTTTCCGAGACCATCGAGCAAACCGAGACGCTCCGACGCGCCGGCAGCTTCTCCTAGCACATCAGGTGCAAAGCGGGGAAGCTCGACGCGCGCGCGTGCCGGTGGGTAGCAAGGAACGCTGATGCGAAAACTCGCAGGATTCCGAAGACATTCATTATTTTCGCACGTTTCGAATTTCGAACGATTTTCGATTGCTTTTTTCGCTCGGGTCAAAATCGGGAATCTTCCGTAACTAACCAAAGAAGGGCCGGGCCTATGGCACGCCCCAGCGGAGCACTGAGGATTCATTTCGGTACCACCTGGGGATATCTTTAGACGTGCAACCGAAAACTCAGTTACACGGCGATTTCTGGAGGCCGGGATTCGAACCCGCCACATGAGGATCCGTAGGCCGGCGCTTTGCCTCGGAGCCACACAGCCGGTTTTCGTTCATGTGTTCCAGTTAACTATCACCGTATCAAGAAACAAAAATGAATTTGTCAAAGGCATTGTTTCTCCTTTGAGTTGTTTGTTGGGATTGTGTGGTGACAGACAAATCTGAAGCAGGAATTAAATAAAAGCAATCGGACCGTGTACGGGCTCAGGTTTATAACATTTGTCAGGACTTGTCTGTAGCGAGGAGGCTTGGGCCGGGCCTCGATATTTCGACAAAGACAGTGCTGACACCAACAGGCTCATACGGGTATCGACAGCTTTATTGTCACTTTTTATGCGATGTCGAGTCTTGAGAGCGGGCTTGCGAACAGCGACGCGAATGTTCGCGGTCTTTCTTGCCCTGGGCGATTTCCTCGTCGAGTTGTTCAAACGCGGCATCAAACGGAAGCACCTGTGTTCGGCGCCGCCGCCATTTTCTTCGGAAATCAAACCGCTGCAAAAAGGGCCTCATTCGTCATTCAGAACGCGGGGCTCGTCACCCGGTACTATTAGGGAGGTTTCGTAGATCGTTTTCGCCGTCCCGCAACGCTCTCCGCAACCCGCTACGATACCCGGAACTCTACAGTCAAGGTCATCGGCGCGCAGGCGCAGTAGCGGCTTCTTCTTTGCGCAGGGCTTAGCGGAGAGGGGAAACACGGTCTACGAGAACTCCGTAATGGATTGCAAAAAGATGCTACGACTTCGCGCTCAGAGCTACGGATTGGCTCCGGCAGCTCATACCGTCCACTGTGGTGCATCGTCAGGCGAGAGTCGGGCATGCCGTCGAGTGCGTTTAGTGCACTAAAACGCACTCGACGGCATGCTTCATTTTCTTCGGTGCATGACAGACAAAAAAAACGAGACAGAGGAAGAGAGAAAGAAAGAAAAGAAAAAAAAACAGGTGCTACAACGAGTGTAGTGCACCGACCAAGGTCGGCTGCAAATCGCGCCGTAAAGGTCGTGTCGATCGTTCGAGTTGTAGCCCGCCGATGCGGTGATGAGCGACGAGACGATCGTGCTTCCGATGACGACGAGCAAACAAAACAGTTGGCGACAGGGATGCTCGCCCCACAGCAGCTGGCGCGAGATTAGCAACGCATCGAGTGCGCTTGCAGAGTTCTTCTCGAAAGCTCATTTTAAGAAGAGCGGCACAATAAAATATTTAACTTCTTAAATTGGGACGCTTGAATTATGTCTTACTCCAAATAGCCTCGATACATTTAGGGGGAAATTCTGAATTAATTATACTTCAATACAATGTTCCTCTTGAATTTAGTGGAGAAAATAAGCGTTACAAATTTGTGCGATTTCTTTTTTTTTTTTTGTGCAGGCTTAGTTTTAAACATATTTTGTGAGATACGGAAGAATTAGCACTAGATCTTTTGGACATTATCTGGTCAGAGAGAGATCTAAACCAATAGCAATATAGCTCTTTTTTTTTTCAATACTCTTTATAGGTTTTATAGGTCATTTGAGGGAAGAGGCATGCAAGATGAGACTGAAAAGAAAAAGAAAAAAAAACTGACACCGTAAGAATACAAAGTAAGCAATTTTCTTAGAAAATAATTCGTCCGGCATGTCAGCACAGGGGGTTAGTTACAAGACGGTTTTAATCAGACGACGTCTCGATGTATGCCGACGACTGACAATGAGGTATGCCGATTTTAAAATTATGGTCAACTCATACACAAATGTATAAGAGGTGAAGAAATATTTCTTTTAGTGAAGCGTTAAGGCACGTTTATACTCAACGTAACGCGACGGGCGGCGTAGCGTAGCGCGCGAGATATTGGCCACGCTCGAGTTCCGGTGCGGCAATAAAGGCGCGTTCTCGCTACGCCGCGTTCACTCGCTCAACGTCGAGTATTACGCCCTTTAGAATGACAAATTTGTAGAAAAGACATAAACGAGATATTCTACGAGGGGTTTTCCGGCGATTTCTTCGTGGTCCCCGATTTGCCTAAAAATTTGTTAAACACACCAACAGAACAATGTTGAAATAATATCCCAAATATTAGGTCATTTTTTTTTCTTTTTTAGCAAAGTTATTGAATTTACAGTTTTGGTCCTTACCGTGTTTTCCCAACTGAAAGTCTCTACTGGCAACAACGAAAAAGTGACGCCAGCGGAAGGCAGGGGTTCACTCTTTGGACAGTGGAATTCGTTTCCAACCGATTCCAAGCAGTTTCGTGGTGTCATATGAGATGCTTTGGAAACTCGCTCCAGCACGAAACAAATGCTCGCCACAGTTCATATTTTAGACTGCATGTTCGACTGGAGCGCCTGCCTGTCACTGACGTCAGGGCCTTAAAAAGTGTGGATTTGTTTCAATGTTTGTTTTTACGTCATTTTCACTTGTCGATTTCTTAATAACTATTATGAATTTCGCGATACTAAATAGCACACCGGAAAGGGTAAAAGGCTGGAGGATTAAAAAAATATAGTTAGTTGGGGTAGCTGAAAAACTCACCGGAGTACCCATTTAAAAAAAGGGGAGGAAGGGATAAAATGGTTGTCATAGACGAGACATTAGCGGTGCTATTAAAGTTACAACATATAAAACATGCACCACGATTTTGTAGAGCTTTGACGTTAGCCAACAGCTAGCAGGGTGGAGAAAAAAATCAAGATGATTTAATCACTGTGGTTTTACCATGGTAATGCATCAAGCCCCAAGATCCACACTCAGCAGAAAGGTAATAGGTATCGGTGCCCAGCACGCCAACTTAGTTTGGACACACTTGAAACGGAAATGTTTTGAGCAGCCAACGGAACCCAACCATTCATTTGATATGCCTAGAATATTTTATTTCTCCCCAATGACACATCACAAGGAAAGCAGACTGGAATCTTAACCAGGAGGGACCCACCCTAGTTCAATATAAAAAGTTTGCAATGACACAACACAAGAATGGCATAAAGAGCATTTTTGACATTTTTCACCCTGTAGAATACATCTGCTACCCACCAAAATTTCCCAATATGCAGCTTTAGCAAGCTATACAGGTAATGGAATAAAGTTTGCTTGCACACATAGCGCTATCTAAAGAAAAATCCTAGCAATTCTGACTGCCCTGCTGACCCATGAATTGGCAATCGTGTCCAATTGTTTGGTGGCAGAATTCAAATCTCTCCTTTTGGGCCACGAGCCACTATGAATATAGCTCACCTCCTCTTCGTAGCCCAGAATCCAAATGTAACAATTGTGATAGGAATTCATTATGTTAGGTACAAATAGTCTTGATGATAATGGTGGTGGCTGTAGTCTGGTTAGCACAAGATTATATACCTTGTGACATTCAGACTACAGAAATCGTGTGCACATTGTCTCCATAGGTCATCAAGTCGAAGAGAAGCATTCCAAAAAAATAATACCCACAATGCATGGTTACTTTTCACTGCTGGACGTTTGAAGAGAGGTCAGCTAATACAAAGACACTAACAAGACAGCAGTGAGGTTGCCTCCTCTACAGTATTCTGATCAAGTTTATTGGAAGCATCTATAATTTGTTGTAACAGAAGAACAACATGGGTGGCGGCAAGCTGGAACAATGCATCAGGGTCAGAAAATTTGAAAACAGATGCGAGAAGAAAATTTCACCTAAGCACATGCAGCGTGCACTGGATATGGCGGTAGATATTGAGTGCTGGCTTGGAGGAGACTTGCGGCGTGTCCTTTGACGATTACAACGTCCTCAGCATACAGCAGCCGTCCAGCATGGCAGGGCCTACGTCTGGACGCAGTTTGCAGACGGCATAAACAGCAATCGGTCAAGGCAAACCTTCCGAGCATGCAGGCTTGTTAGACTGGAAAAAATAAATGTCATATCAGACTCCCTCACAACTATAATTGTGTTCAGGTGTGAACTTAACCCTACAAGTCAAAATGCAGCTTATGGCCGAGTGCATCAGGAAGAATTTCAACTAGGTTTTTGAGAAATGCATATAACTCAAAAGACACACATTACCATAATTCATTTAACCCAAAAGACACACATTGCCATACTTTATTTAACCCAAAAGACATACGTTACCGTAGACTACACGTCTAAAAGTTGAAATTTTGAGTGGTGAGGGCTATCTAAAGGTGCGGCATATACAAGGATTTGTTTCTCCAAGATCGTTCATCATGAAGAGACGCGACACATTTTGTGAATGACAACTTATTAATAATGACTTTTGTACGACACAAGCTTTTGGATAATTTTTTCTATGCAGACTATACTATAGTCTGCATAGAAAGGAAGCTCCTCCCACCCCTTTTTTAGCAGAGTGAATGCTGTAGAGGAGGCAACCTTCTCTCTAGCGTTCGTTCTGCTCAAATGAAAAGGGGTGGAAGGAGTTTCCCCTGGATTCTTAACCTGGCACTGTTTGCTGTCTTGATAGTGTCTATGTATTAGCTAACCCCTCTTTCAGACCATAGCAAGCTATAGTTAAAAAAATATGGTAAGTTCTTAAAAATGCGCTTAACCGACAACAAATGTGTTAATTAACTCCTTGGGTTCGGCAAAACATCTGCCTTACTGAAGATAAGCATCAGAAAAAAAAAGGGGGAGGAAATTACAGAACTACTGACCTGATGGTTCCTTGTGGCCTAATCTCTTGCCGCAACCACTGAGGGGGATCTAGCGGAGGTCACCATGCCACTGTCCAGTTCCAACAACCGACCAAACAAGTAAATCTCGCTCAGGCCCTCTCATCGTTGCTGCAAGCGGCACTCCTACCAATGTGACATCACGCTCCTCGTCGGAGCTCCAGAGACAAAATGTGTGCGCATGACACAAATATACAGTGTCGAGGGCACTGAGGAAGCTACTGGGGAAATCATCAGCTATATTGTGATGATAGGGAAAGAGAGGTCCTGTTCAGTAGGATTGATCAAAAACATTTATCATACTTATTACTAACGGCAGACACGAATAGTTCTCAGCGTTCATTTTATTCCCCGATCATCATGAAGCGGAAGACTCTACCTGTAGGTGAACGATTGTCCTCATGATTGTGGGGTCTGTTTTGAGTTTTGTTCTACTGTGCATGTAGAAATAGGATGTCCATTAACGAAGCATTGCTAGTCGTCATCGACTGCCCTTTTTACTACCAGTGCTTGCTATATTCCCCTTCTGGGGGCTAGCAGCTCTAAATGAATAAATAAGCAATGTGCAGTTCTACCAAGGCTACAGCTAGAGGAGCGTACCACCTGCAGTTAGACAGATGGGAAAGGAGGAAGCCTCCACAGAGGTAGAGGCCTCGTCACTTTACGATGCCTCTGCCATCATGATTTTTAAAATGTGGAGATGAAAACTGATGTCTCTTAACTGGCACCAAGCGGCTTAGCTTTACCAACAAGGTATAAAATATGTCGCATCACGACTCTCGATTGGGCTATTTGTCGTTTGTGTGCCTTTTTCATCCTCGTCTTGTTCGCGCTATATTTATAGGTTTTAGGGTGTACAACATAAGGCTAGACTGAAGGAATATATTTCCGTCCAGTCTGGCCTGCAGTAATTCAAAATAAGCCCGAGGCAAACCAGTGTTTTCAGGAATGATATTCGGCATTAAGATCCCTAAACGTAACGCGCTTAAAGTTACAACTACTTGAGCTATAATATAGTAAGGTTACAGGAATGCAATCTGTGCACTGTATCAGTAATAAACGCCCAGGGTGATACCGAGTTTCATTGCTCGTGCACACAACACGCACGCCGTCGTGTTTCAAATGGTGGGGGAAAAACATGTGAGCCACGAGCACGATTTTATAGAACACTACTCGGGATAACATCGGAACGTAATACATTTCGGGGGGGGGGGGGGGGGAATAGGAAAAAATATTAACCTGTCGCAGACTAAACAAGCGGCAAGTTGTACGCGTTTAGCCGATGTAAATAAACGTTTTCGGAGGTTTATCTCACGGCAATTTCTGGATGCTCTAGGAACGTCGAAAATAAAAATCTCGGGGTAAATAACTGCGATTCAACCCAAGTTACAACCCGAAAAAAAGAAAACGACACCAAGCTGGATTTACAATTCGCAGAAAATACGCGGAATTATTAATGTAGTCCCTGCAACCAGAAGCCGTGTACCTCGAACGCTTTGGAGAACCGTTCAGAGGACTTTCGTGGTTCGGCAAAATGCAAGATCAAAGCCCCAACGATGGTCGAAAGCGGACCGATCGGGCAGTCCGAGGTGGGGTTAATACCTTCTTCTGTCCGCGGCTGTGCTAGCAAGTCGTTCTCGGCTGGAAGCCCCGCCTCCCAGCCTCACACTGGGGCCCCCGCTGGAACAGCAGCGCGATCTTCCCTTGGGGGCTCGCCGTAGCGCCCCAAAAGATTTCCGGGATCGCGGGCGAGTCGGATCTGTGCAGCGCTAGCACGCGACCGACTGTATCCAAGGGGTTTCCAGGGGCCCCCGATATCGGTGTGCGCGTTGCGCGTCAACGAACGGCGCAACAGCACTCAGCGACTCGACCAAGCGGGCAGTGCGTCGAGCGGCGCGATCCGACGGTCAGCGTGTTCGAGTACGGGCACCGTCAAGAGCGGTATCTCGATCCCGACGCAGTGCTCGCACTCGACCAGTTTCGACGTGCTTAGAAACGGGATGGTGACGACTTACATATTTTTTGCCGAAGTCCAAATGGCGAAAGGTCCGCCAGCGAGCGAGCGAGCGCCGGAGTTCCGGACGTGCACAGGAACTGGTTACGTCACCAGATTGTGCGGCCCCATCGCCACGTTGCTTTTTCTTTTTTTGTTTGTTTGCTTTTATGGGGGAGTGGGAGTGCCAGTCAGCAGCTCGGAGCTCGGCGGCAGCTTCGGGTGCATGCATCATTGTGCGGATAATGTTCACGATGAGCAGGTACTAAGGGTCAAATCGGCCCTCTAGGGCTATCTTCGCTTGTTCGTTCGACAGTTCGACACGGCAATACGTGACATTTTTGTCGCGTTTGCGAAGATATTGTGCTCTTCGCAATCGCCTGGGTTACTGACTGGCTAGCAGCAGGGTTACCAGATAGATCCTAGCTGATATAGCCAAATGGCTAGTCAGTGTAGCCCAAAAGTAGCCAAAAGCAAAATATTTGCATAGCCCAAAAGTAGCCAAAAGCGCCAAAATTTCGATATTGTGTTTACAAGCTGAAGGCGAAAGCTCTGCTTTCTGCATATGTTTAGGTGAGATGTCGCATGCAAAATCAAAATATTACAATATCCAGAAAACAGTTTCAGTTCAAGTAATGAAACAAAAAACTCGGTTGGACACATTTGGCCAGTCTCATGCTATGGATAGTATTATTAGGAAGCACTTGTCCCACTTGTGCTAGCTCCGTGCAGTACCTAGAGTTAAACCGAGCGAAATATTCCTCGAGGCCTAAAATCTTTGCAACACTCCTCCTTCTCTCTCCCCCCCCCCCCCCCCAAAAAAAAAAAAAAAAAAAGAAATCTTTGCATGATAGATTTTTTTTAGGGTTTCTTGAGACATCCTGCTCCGGAGGTCTGTTTTTGCCAGAGACACCTGACTGAAGACACGCTCCACAGCGACATTTGACATTGGAAGGGTCAGGAGAGAAATGACGACTTGCGACAACAGCGGAAACATTCTCTCTCCTGCACTTTTTTCGCAGCTTCAACGTTCATTCAAAATGGCACTACGCACTCATCATAACAACTCTTTACATTCGTCTGGGAGGGACCTGTACTTTGATTCCATGTTTGAGACAGATGACATCTGTATAAAAGGTGAAAATGCTTTCCGAAAAACACTGATATCAAACTGGGAATTGCTGCTCGGCTGCAGTAGCTGCAAATCACTCAAAAGCTGCATGTTCGACGGAAGTCGTTTCAAGACGCTTTTGATGCATGCTATTAAAAACTTGTGTCATTTCTCAAGGACTAGAGTCTTGCAAGTCATAACCGTAAGCGGTCACGGCGCCTCGTGAAAGGTGCTATGGTGTCCACCGTGAATTACCATTCCCCTCAAATTTGTGCGACCTCGAGGTTTTATGACCTCAAGGGCGTACAACAAAGCCTCCTCGTGTTTCGTCTCCACGCAACCCTTCCAACCCCCCCCCCCCCCTCCTCCCCCGGGGTCCTGCCTCACTGGCCAGAATACAGAGGGAAAAGGGACAATTTCACGGAAATCGCGCAAAAATTCGACATAGCCCAAAAATAGCCACATAGCCAACCGCCAAATTTCGACGCCAAATCTATCACTAGGTAGCCCAATTTGGCTATTAATAACCCAATCTGGTAACCTAGCAGGCGCGTGTACAGCAGCCTAGCACGTCACCCAGGGTCGTTCTTTTGATGTGCAAGTAAAATATTATTATAATATTATTATTGAATTTCTAGGTAATGTCATCGGAAAGAAAAGGTTAAAACGTAATAAATTACATGACATCATTTGTTAAATAAATTGTTGTTCATGCTCATATTTGTAAAGCAGGGACGTTTAAACTATCTCGCGCTGCAAAGAACAACAAAACAATATATATGTACCTTTTAATGAAGCAAGTCCTTCCCGAATTATTTCCACACTGCAAATTAACTACCAAGCTGCATATCTGATAAAAATCGAACGATCACCAGCGGACGTGGCATCTCACTCCATCGTGCGATGTCGAACGGGACAACTCCAGAATCTGCCTAGCAGCAGGCGTGGTGCTTCCTGTTTACGGACAAAACGCCACGATGTTCTTGTCTCTCACCGTAAAGCTTGGTGGCTTTAATTATTCCGCAAATTACCGGGCCTTCTGCTGACAGAGAATGCGGTTGTACCATTGATTGATTGATTGATGGAAGTTCAGCGTCGACTGCCGCTGAACTGAGAAAGTGAGAAGCATGGCCCTTTTAGGAGGAGGGGATTAGAAGGATCGGTCGAGGCCGGTGCGTTCCAAGTCGCTGAACTTTAAACGAGGTTGTGAACTTCAATATTCCACAGAAGTGTGTAGCGCAAGGCTCACAGGTGGCGCAGCATAACATCACAACACGCATTGGCTCAAGGCTCACAAAAGTTGTTATCTATATATTAATCGCATGCATTTATTAATTTAATAATTATAAAAAAAATAAACCAAGCAGAGGTGCAGAAAAACGGTAATACTGACATTTTTATTATGAACATTAATAATCTTAAATAGAAAATTAAACCCCCGGCCGGAGTTTGGCAAGTGAAGCAAGTGGCATCGTGGGCGCATCACCCCTTCAGAGGACGTTTGGGGCACGGTCACGGTGTTCCTGTAATTTTCGGGGTCCAATCTTCCTGCTCGCTTGTCCTTCAACAACGTCCGAAGAAGCATGCTGCGCGTCCTAGCCTTCAAGCAGCTCCCGAGGGCCTCCCGCACGCTTCAGCTCGTCCCAACGGCGGGGTCCGTGCGCTGCACGGGCACGCAGTCGCTGACGAAAGATGGCCGCGAGATCCTGCACGTCCCCAACGAGCCGCCCGAGCGCGACCTGGTCAACTTCCCGCGCCTCAAGAGGCCCCTGCTGCCGGGCAAGGTCCGCATGGGTGTCTTCCCCGAAGAGTGGTTCGAGTTCTTCTACAAGAAGACTGGCGTGACCGGGCCGTACCTCTTCGGCACGGGCCTGCTCACCTACCTCTACTCCAAGGAGATCCTCATCATGGAGCACGAGTTCTACTCGGGCATCACGCTCATCTTCATGGTCGTGTACGCCGTCAAGAAATTTGGGCCGGGCATCAGCGAGTACCTGGACAAGGAGGTGGACCAGGAGGAGGCTGACGTGGACTCGTTCCGACAGGGCAACATAGACAACCTCCAGGTAAAGACCCTCGACGCGTTTCTGTTTGTCTCGCAAGTAGCGTCAAACGTGCCATTGCAATACGCCCGTGCCTCACGCGGCCCTTGGAAGCGAAGGAAGGCGGAGATCTGGATGAGCATCGTACCGCAGTGGCGGATCCAAGGGGGGCGGGGGGCGACGGGGGCAGTCCGCCCCCCCCCCCCCTCCTCGGAGGGCAATTTGACATCGGTGGACCCGCTGGTGCACAAGAAAGAATGGGAGAATAGTATCCTTACAAATTTTCCGCCCGCCCCCCTCCCCCCCAAACGGCGTTCTGGATCCGCCCCTGTCGTACCGGGCGTACGGTCGTGTATCACTACTGCATGATGCACGCAAGAGACCTCAGGCTACCAGTGGAACTGCACTGGCTACATTGCTCATCTACAGCCGAGGCACCAGACGCACACTGGGGCTTATGAATAAAGTTTGGTTCACACACTAAAACCGGTTCTAAGCCCCCTACGATTGCTTACGGCCATATGCGCAGAAGTTTTAAGCAGTTGCGAGACTTAAAACCAGTTCCTAGGCTCCAGTCAGAAGCGTGTGATCCAGCTTTAACTTCCCGCCGTCTAAACAAATGCACAGCACCGTTTTTTTTAATGGCAGCGGCGCACTCGCTTGTGGCACATGTGTCTCACCCTTTTGCGCAGCGGTACACATCAGCGTAACACACAAAGCGTGAATTTGATAGAGCGGCTTTACTTCCAGGAGGCCATCAAGAACGAGGAGCGGTCCCAGTGGCAGGCCCAAGGCCAGCACATGCTGTTCGAGGCCAAGCGGGAGAATGTCCAGCTTCAGCTCGAGGCCGAGTTCCGCAGGAGGCAGATGACTGTGTACAACGAGGTGAAGCGGCGGCTCGACTACCACCTGGAGGTGCAGAACATCACGCGGCGCATGCAGCAGAAGCACATGGTGGACTGGATCGTGAACAACGTCGTGAAGAGCATCACGCCGCAGCAGGAGAAGGACACTCTGCAGAAGTGCATCGCCGACCTCAAGGGCCTCGCAGCCACTGCCTGAGCGAGCCACACCCCATTTAAATAAAGTCCGTAGTAGTCCCTGGCCACCGGTCTCTGCAGCGTTGCTCCAAGCGCCCTATAGAGCCGTTGTCATACTGCTTATACATCATCCAAAACACAATGTTTGCTGCAGAAACAATGACAGAATTATCAAGAGACATATCTGAAGCATCTTTGCTTCATAAATATGTACACTTTGAACTTGCAGACAATTTTCGTACAACCAATGTCGCAGGGCTTTTCTTGCAAGGAGGAAACATACCTCTGACGGTATCTGCAGGAATGACCACGGAGTCGACATCCTTTTCCCAAGCTTGATACAATTCGGTATCTCGTGGCAACTGCGACAGTGCCACAGGACACACCGGTTTCGGACTTGCTCGAGGTGCAGCTTGTTACGTACACCGCTGTTAGCGTGCCACAAGTTGTTTCGCAGTTCTGGCTTCAAGGATCACCCCAACGAATGCATGGCCAACCATGGCAGTTCAGGCCTTTCTTGGGCCTAGGGTCTAGGGTGGTTATACGCCTCGCAAGTGGGCTCATTTTCGTCTTCTGCGCATGAGAAAGGAAGTAGCGGTGACGTCAGAACGCCGAGCCCCGATTGGCTGATCGCGGTCCCCTATCTGAGCGTCGTCTGCTCCTTTGCAACAACGTCTGCTCGCGTCTGTTCTTACCTTTCCTGCGACTTTCGGAAGTGCAGGTCTTTACGAGCGAGCTCGACTTCGCCTTTCAGAGAAGGCAGACGAAATAACTCGAGCGGTTCGTTGTTTTGTCGAACAACTAGCAGACGCGCATCAAGGAGGGAAGTCAAAGTACTCACTGGCGAGGTGTCCCGAGACGCCGAGGTTTGTTTGCTAAGAACCGAGAGTGAGCGTGTTAGTGTCCGCAAGTTCCCTCCCAAATACTTTTTCCCCCTTTCGTGTGCGGCAAGACTCCTCATTCTTTAACGGCGTCGGCGGGTTGGCGCAGTTAACGTCGTCTGCTTTACGTCTGCTAGTCAAAGCGATGGCTGCTTTACCTTTCCTGCGTCTGTCGGATATTCACCGCTTTTTCACCGGCAAGAGTCACCGTTGCCTCGGAAAACAAGGAGATGACAAGAGGAAGAGATTGACCTCTTAATCTAAAATTGAGGTCAGTGATCACAGTATAATACGGGAAGGGTTCACAAGGGTCGCGCGGGCACATTCCATTCAGCACGCCAGCCGGTCGTGGGCAGACGGTCACCGAGTCGGAGTGGCTGCTAGGCCTATCTGCCGAGTTCGCTTGGTTGGTGTCGGTGGAATCGTGGCCGTTGGAGCTTTTTCCGGGTGTTTGTGGATCCAGCGTTCTTGTTCGTCGTGGTCTGGTTCAAGTACTTTTTACTTTTTCTTGCTGCTTGAAGTCGGGACGCGAGAGAAGCGCACGTAGAAAAATAAACGTCCGTTGGTCGTCGCGACCTCGACACTGTCGGCCATGCTGATTTGATCGTAACAAGTGCGTAGCTTCGGAGCTGTCGTAGGATTTTGTCGTAACCTGCGCAAAACTTACGAAAATTTCGGTTCGTGAATACGAATTTGTTTTTAAGTTTTGTCTTACGCATATTTTGGGCGTAAGATAGTTTCGTGAATCTGGCCTCTCCACTTGCAAAAGTCGCAGGAAAGGTAAGACAGACGCAGACGACGTTGCGAGCAGACGACGTTGCAAAGAGCAGACGACGCTCAGATAGGGGACCGCGATCAGCCAATCAGGGCTCGGCGTTCTGACGTCACCGCTACCCCCTGCGCAAGAAGCAGACGAACTTGCCCTCCGCATAGTGGCATTTCTAATTACCAGATTTTCCAGACTACAAGTTGCACCCTCCTATCAACGGCCACTTGCACGAAAAAGTTGGCACATAAGGTGCGGGTCCTTGTGCAGGGTGTGGCCCTAAGAACAGACACATTTGGCACGCCCTGCAAACTTTGAATTTTACATAAAACTGGGCACGCAAACACTGTTGCAACAAGTTAGATCTAATTTTTGTTTTAGAGCTCAACTAAGAGGTGGTTTTGCGTCCTGTAGCGACGTGTCGTCTGCACACTGGTTTGCGGGCTCGCACCCGGATGGCACGAAGAACGCAAAAATGCCATAGTAAAGGCTGGTGACGAGTGGGATAATCGCGATAAATTATTTTACTAAATATATCAACAACTAGTATGTGGGAGCGAGCTTGCAGACCAGTGTGCAGATGGCGAACACGCAAGTATAGGACACGAGAAATGGACGGCCACCGTTTTGTCCCCATCTTTAAGATATCACCATCTCCAAGTTGAGCTTCAAAAAGAAATAAAAGTATGTTTTGCAAAACAACATTTGTGTGTTCAGTTTTAGGTATGTACATACGTTTGAAATTTTAACTTTACAAGGTGTACCAAATGTGCTGGTTCTTAGGGGAACGCTGCCTACTGTCCACAGACCACTGAAAAAACCAGGACTTCAGTGGGTGCTTTGCTGTTCCCACTTTGTCCCAAATATTGATACAGCCTGCGTCTCGCAGTTAAGGCCACCGTCGTTAAGGCTCATACTTCTATAGAATAGTTTTTTTGAATAGGTGGAGACTTGCACGCAGGAAAATATAGTACCTCCACCAGACTCCAGAATCTTAACAGGTTGCGCAAAAAACAATGTTTTTGCATACGATTTGACCAGAGACAGCTCCAATGGACCTCTTTCACATACAGACGACGCCAAGCGGCAAAAGCTCACAGTGAAATTGGGGTCTGGAAGGGGAGTTGCACTACCAGTGATGGGAGCGGCATTTTACCTTTAGTGGCAGCTTCTGTAGCAGGCAAAATATTAGTTTGGAGCATATGCCAACATCTGTTAGCGCATCGCTTGAAAATAAAAAAGTTATTGCACCACTACATGGGTTCATCCATATCTGCAATAATGATTGTGGGTTTTCTTCGATACTGGAGCACATTACCTATTCTTTTTTTTTTTTTAATAAGAATCGATAGAGAGCAAAAGGAACACAGAGCCTTTGTTTTAGAAACGGCTCTGGTCAGAGTAGATTTCATTTACAATGGGTACTAAAAAATGGTTGAAAAGTAAATCGTAGCACAACACTGCAGTTGGGGCCTCTCTCCCCTCCCCCTTTTACACTCGGTAGTTTATTTCCCCTGAACTATAACTTTTGTAAAATGCCAGCAAAATCCATCATATCTGCTAACACGTCTATCAATAAAAATGCCTCCCCCAAGTTTTCCGAACCTACCAAACTCGAGACTCTAATATCATAAACTGCAAAAACTACCACCCACAAATATTCCGGAAGCCTAGACTCATACTTTAAACATGAAATTGTTCTTTAGCAGCGTTGGAACCACAGTTAAGTCAAAGTTTGCTGCTATTTTGTACGAAAGACTCATGGGAACATATACCTTCACGATATTTATTGAAAAAACTTTTTTTTCTCTCTTTCTCGGCAGGGTGTTTTTATTATTAAAGATCAACCTACAGTGAAGACCAAAGAAGGCCAACCCGCAATAATCCTGAGCATAATTTCGGTGCTTACTGCGCTGACCCAGCTGCTCCCCCATGCCAGCCGCTGCTCTTAGTGCTCAGGTGCAAAGCAGGGAAGCTCGATGCACACGTGCTGGTAAAGCGGTGAAGGTTGGCGTGAGCGGCGCAAGTGCCATGGTACACTGTAGCCACAGCACAAAGGCATGTGGCGGACATGATGACCAAGTGACCTATTCAGGAGCGCAAGACCCTGGTTGTGTCTTTTTGCATTAGCCACCATGGTACTATCTTGCTAAAGTTTCTCGCAACTTTTAGCTCCCGAAGGCAATCAACCAGCAAGCACGGTTGACAAGCAATCTCTCTACTAAGTCAAAACGCACACTGCGAGCCAATGGGTCCAGTCAGACAGCTTCAATGTGCAACATGCGTCATTTTCCTGTACGCGTTCTTTCATCGCCTAAACCAATTGAGCGCAGAGCAGCACGTCCCTTGACCTGCACTTTTAGCATGTGCGTTTGGGGTTGTGTGTTCGACCCTTCGACTGTGCTTGGACACAAGACGAAACAAACTATACGGTGAGTAGGGCGGCGCAAAATATGTATTTGCACCATTTTCCTTTTCTCCTACTTCCCAAAATAAAATCAATCAAAATTAAAATATTTCAATTTTTATTTCTTTAAGCCCATCTTGGCACAGGTGTGGCACAATTCTTGGCAAAATAGGCATTTTGGTGCAAGATGTAGCAGATTTTCAATCATGGCCAAATTTGGCACAAATGGTGCAGCACTTCCTTCACTGCGCTACCTCTCTTGCCTCCTCCCTTTTGTGGAAGCTGTTCCAAGTTCTACGTCGAGTAGTGATCCTGTATACTCCCTTTCACCTTATGTTGTACCGCTGCAAGGCTAAAAGCACAAGCTCATAGCTTGGGCAGCTGCCCTTAATGCACGAGAGCTTATGCTGCTGAGATGTGCCCTAGAGCAAGGAGCTCGCACTTGTAGCCTTTCCTGCAGTGCACCACAAAGTGAAATAAGTATAGACCATACACCTTTTCTACGTAGCAGTTGCCATCTTTAATAACGCAGAGTGCAGCAGGGTCAAAAAATTTTCTGTTCTCACCATGACACACTGGAAGGTGTTCTTGTTTAATTAAGGAACAAAGTGCTACTCATTCTTGTTGCGCGTCGCTTTTATTTTTGCACCTTTACCAGGCTGAAGTGTTTCATTATTTTTTTTTTTGTCGCCCACACCCTATATTGCAGTGCCTTGGCCCAGGAACTGGTCTAAAGATCTATAAACGAGCATTTCAGTTGTATATTTTAGGACGTTTTGTCAACCGAAACTGATCACGATAAAAGTCCGAGCAAACGCCCACCCGAAATTCCAAGATAGTCGCAAGGAACTGGGAGATGAAGGACTGTTCGGTCTGCAGGTGGGGTGCAGAGCAGGGAGAGTACTTGCGTGGCCTGAACATGCAAGATATGCACACTAATGTCATCAGGAGCACTCTGCGCAGCTTGCAATTTGCCAGCTCTCTTTTCCTGTGCTCCAACCACGACCTCTTTGGCAATTCCTCCTCTCGACTGCCCTCGCGCTCGCACCGTTCTTCACAAGCCGTTTGACCCCAATCCTGCTCAAGTTCCTCGTCTGTCTGCACCTCCCAAATAGCGTCACAGTAAGTATGGCCGCCCTCCTAGACATTAGTTGCAGAAGGTGCTCAACACATTTTTGAATTTGCTTAAATTAACGGGCCATGTGCTCGACACTCTGCGTACGGCAGAGTCCAAGACGGCAATGGCGTGCGAAGTGCCGATGCCGAGACCACTAAGTCGACGCAAATCTGCATGTTTGTCGACACAGTTTCTGTTAGAAGTAATGTCGTTCAGTTATTTTTCAAATGTTTCAAAAGTAGAGAGTTGGCACTTATCGGGGTACGGGCAAATGTCGGCATTTATTTATCTTACGATGGCGCCGCCGCTATTTGGTGGCCACATGTGAACAGATTTCAGACCCCCAGTTTTTAAAAAAAAAAAAGGAAAATTAAATTTAGTTTAAGTACAAAACACCACCCTCAGGTGTATATATAGAGAAACATACATTACGGTATAGCATTTGGTTAATAGGCGTCTGTAATTTAGCTAGTGGACTAAAAATAAACAGTTTTATATTTTATCTAGCTCCCTCCACGTCCCCTCCCCCCCCCGAGCCATTGGGACCCCCCTCTTGATTAGAATCTGGAAACCCCTGCATGTGAAGGCTTGAGATGTCGCAAAACCAGTTTTGAGCCCAGGGTTTAAAGATTGAAGCAATGAATTCGAAGGTCAGAAAATTTGAGCTTACTACGTCGAGCACTCCCTGAACTTTTGAGCTTGTTACGTCGAGAATTTCAACAATTTTCGCACTTCTGAACCTGCGAAGTTAAGAAGTCCGACACACTTCAAATCACATCTAGGATTTGAGGACGATCCATTCTGAATAGAATGGTTCTAGGCCTTTAAAACATGTCCAAGTCGGAATCTACTTTTATCTGCTCTGAAGACTTGGCAACTACTACAGATTACCGCATTGTGCCGACAGAAACATGCGACTGTGCAAGTTAAAAGTAACCCAAGTATATTCGAAGTACCATCGCTGTCCCCGCAGACAGACTCCAAGCTACAACAGACAAGCCAACCACCAAGCCGGCCAGTCAGGTGGCAGCAGCAACGACTTTGACCGCAACTAGGGCAAACAGTACCCTAGCTGCATGGAGTGCGCAATTTCAAGTAAAATTTGCCAATCTCCATTTACAATTACGAAAGATAAATCTGCGAAGAATTTACTAAACTCTGGAACTCGGACTCCGCAAGGTTAAAACTTTGTGAACTTGTCTCGAAATCTAAAACAATGTAGAATGTTTTTAACTTGAACCCTGAATAAATTCAATACTGTCGAACACAAATTTTCGAAAACCTCGAGAGCTTCCAACTTTGCAAGTCCGAATCTCCGCCATGTCAGAAAGTGGGAAACTCGTGGAAACTAGAACTTCAGCATGGGAAGAAAATTTCGAGCTCGAATGTCGGGATGCTCGAGACATCTTTCACTGGGTGGCCGCCAACAAAGAACAGAGTTGCGCTCCGGTTCTTTGTTGGCAGCTGCCCAGTGCACGGGCACTTGCATTCTCGTGAAACAACTGAAGGCACTCAAACAACGGGTAGAGAACCAGAGGTCTTTATTGTGAGCCGAGAATCGCTGGGGCAAGTGGCCCGCTGCTACGCGGAGAAGCTGTGCGTATTACCAGAGGCGATGGAAGACCCGACAGTCTATACCCCAATGGGAGACCTGCGTGGTGCCGCTTCTAGAATGCTTCAACAAGATTCTGCAGCACGGGGTCCAACTCAAACCGAGTGCACTTAACAGTGGTTGTGGGAACGCTCTCAAATTGCCCCCTCGAGTCTGGGTCTGGAAGGAACGGTGCGGGTAGAGTCTCGTTCGCCCCCTAGAGACCCATGTGAAGAATCCAAGAGGGACAGGCTCAAACCGAACACAGAGGGAATGTTGGCATCTGCAGGATCAGACGTGTCACAACTCGTCGAGATGGCCGTGCGAGGGATTCCCGTCAATTGCCGGAGCAACTTGCGCAACACGCATTAGGCCATCCCGTTTTTTGTGTCGAAATTCATATCCAGCGTGGAGAGCAATGACTGCCCCGTATATATATATATATATATTTATATATATACATTTTACAAAGTGGGCCTAATGGATCGACCCCGTTTTGAAACAAGTCGCCGGAATCGGTTTAGTGCACCGCAACGTCGCGAGACTTGCCCCGATAAACTAAACAATTTTTCCAACGGCCAAACAAATTGTTTTTTGGTGTTAATGCGGTAAATGCTGCAGCCTTCGGGACGTTCGATTCAACGTTAAATGAAAAAGGAGGAAGGATGCTGTATTAACAGCACTCCCATTCCCCGAGACCATCATATCGGGTGCCTCGATGTCCCGCAGCAACATCCGTTCCCTCACGAAAAAGAGTTACTCTGCATCGACCTGTAGCAACATCTCGGTTTTTATCCCTAGCTTCCATGCAAATAGAGTTTCTTCTCTCAATCAGCGAAAAAATGCACCGCTTAGGGCTGCACCGTCGTAAATCGAAGCCCTAGCACACGAAAGCAATTCCGACGATCCGTTAGACGCGGGTTCAATCCATCTGTCCCACGCGGTAGAATATAACGGGCCTCCGCCTTCTAATGTACACGGGCCCGTATCTGCGGCCGGTAAAAATACAACTCGTTTTTGTACACGTAAGTGCGGCGGAACGCGTCGCAAGGGGCAAGATCGGGGAGCAAAAGCTGGTGCGAACGCGTCCAAACGCGGAAGGTCTTGCCTCTCAATTTACCGCACATGCATCGCGGCAGTTGGCAGAAGAGTGGCATTGCACCTTCAAGAGAGGACGCCCGGTTTGCCCGGGCGGAAAATAAAACGAGGTCGTGCTACCTGCACCTGAATGGGAAAGACAAATCCAAAATCGCGGGACAGCCTGCGTCCGGCAACCGCAAATGATCGCCGACGCACCAAATCTCGTCGACGCTCCCGGTCTCGAGTGTTGGGGCGCCGGAGGAGCCCGGAAAAGCTCGAGGACCCTGCCGGCCCGAGAGCAACCAACCGAAAGACCGGGAACGACCTGGCCTGACCTTGGTTGGGTCAAGGTCATTCAAGGTCAAGCCAAGGTTACACCAGCCCGACCCTGATTGGAAACCAAGGTCACCCCGGCCTAATCTTGGTTGGGAACGATAGGAGCGCACTTCCAAGTTTAAAATTAGCTCGAAGAAACCGGTAAAAGAAGGGCGAAAAACTAAACCGGTGACGCGTCCCCCGCGAGGGCGAGAGGCACGCACGTTGCAGTGGCCCGGAGTAAAAGAAAAGTGTCCGCACAAATTCCGGCAAGCGCGGCCGGAGAGGCGTTGTGTCCCGCCGCGGGGGGCCCCCGGGGACGACTCTCGAAGGGCGGGACCAACGTAACGTCCGACGTCCCCCGCTCCCTGGGGAGGGTGCCGGAGAGGGCAGCCGGTTCTCCCGCGGCGGGGGCCCGGGGTCAGGCCGCGGTCTGCTGCGCCAAGCTTCCGGCAAAGTGCGTGGGGGGCGGGGGAGCCTGACGTTGATGGTTCTGCCGGGGCACTGCACAGGGAGAGACACACAGGCGCTGCTCAAAAACACCTTCCGACCAGAAAATATAAGAAAATATACAGGGGTTTTATGTTGCATGTCAATGAATCGAGGCAACCAGTAGAGGGTTCCATGCATTCAGTGTGTACCGACAAACCCCTCGAGTGAACCCCCTAATGAATCTCGGAATATTTAAGGCTGCATCACACCTCGCAGCTGTTTACAACCGATTGCGTTAAAACCTTGCGCTCTCTCACGACAAGAGAATGCTGGCGCCAGCAAACAAGTAACCGTGGCACACTCGCGACTTCCATACATATTTCCTATTTTTTCTGTGCGTCATTCATGTTTGTTGGCTCAGAAAATCTTTTGACAATGTTGTAAACAGCCGTTTCTTGAGAGTAGTAAGTATGTTTGATCCTGCAAATACTGCAAAGCCTTCGCTCTCGGGAACTGCTGTTCTGGGGCCACCTCGTAGAAGGCGCAAGCGGGCCAGCATGTTCTCTCGTGAGCAAACGCAAGCGCGGGGACTAGCCTTTGGACGCAGCCTTGTTTTGTGTCGACCTGGAACACGACCCGCAATGAGAGGCACGCCCATTATCTCGTGTCTTTCTGTTGTGCGCACAGGGACAATTCCCATAGGCGGTTGGTGAACACACAGTTTGTACGATAGATAACCACAAAAAAGATGCACACAAAAAAAAACAAAGTAACTGTATTTTCACGCGCATAATCCGCGTCAGCGTTTATAGAGAATCGAAGGCAAAGTAGGGGCGTGGGTAACACGCGAATTTCGGAGGGCGGTGCGGCTTCGCAGCAATGCGGGCGAAGTCGTAGGGCTAGATTTTCCAAAGTCCCTCCTCTCCAGTCTCTCCTAGGGACCTTCTTCTCCGACGATGTGCGAGCATTATTCGCTACTTTGAATTTCTCTTTCTGACCTTTAAACTGCCAGTCATGTTTCTGGCTGTCTGCCTCGCAAGTTATCAGCAGATACGAAAGCAAATGGTTGAGACATTCCATGAATTTCTGTTTTCCCTCCTCCCCGGAATAATATACGCGGGACTTTACGTTACCGCTCGAGTGGTTATAACAGTCGGCTACAGGCTGGCCCGACTAGTAGTGGCCCGTTGTTGTTCAACAGGGGGTTTAGTGCCGGCTCTAGCTGTACCTAACAGGGATTATCGCAGTGAAAAGTGAGCGACAGCAACAGCGGAGGTAAACGAGGTATCAAGGTTCACAACACTGGTTTCTGACAAGGTTGACAGCACTGGTTTGCTGGCAACTGGCATCACTAAGAGTGACATCACCCTAAGCTAGGCGTGCACAAAGCAACACTAATCGCAGCTGTCCCACGCTCAGCTGCCTGAAGGCCTTCTTCGGTCATCCGTACTTCGATGACATCCTCAACTTCACGGACCTGACTTTGACACACTCGTTTTGAGTTGCCCCACACAAATCTTTCACGAGCAGGGACGAGAGTCCGCCAACACGCTCAAAGCAAGACAGTCTACATTTTTCTATTCAAGACATCAATTACTCACGAAGGCACCCACTAGAACCTTCCTCTGAACTGGTGCAGCACGGGCAGCCCTCCCTTCCACCGCAGACCACCCAACCTGTTCGCTCCATAGCGGCTATACAAGGTGTCTCAAGCAACCTGCCATAAAACGAGCCGTAAAAATCGGCTCGTTTTATGGCGGGTGGCTTGGGACGCCTTGTATAGCTGACACATAGAAAGCTCAAACTTTCACCGAATGCGCACTGAGCAGGTCTGTTTTAGCATGCGAAATGTCAAAATGTAGTTCTCTTCCCATAAAACATGTTCTTATTTATAAAAGTCAAGGTTGGGTGCGTTCACAGACAACTGAATTAGCGACGCTATTTACTTGTGGCGCCATCTCCCAATGGCATGGCGAGCAGCCAACAGAGTGCGTCGTCTGCTCGCTGCCTCTATCGAGAGATGGCGCCGCAAGTAAATGGCGCCGTCAACTTGGTCGTCTGCGAACGCGCTCGACCTTGACTGTGGCAAGTTGTTTGCTCACATTTTATACGGGAAGAGAGCTACGCCTTAAAATTTCACGCGGCGAGACTGACCTGCTCGGTGCATGTTCGGTGAAAGTGTAAGCTTTCTACGCGCAAGCACCAATTTTTCCGGCTCGTTTTACGGAGGAAGGTGCGCTCGGGACACCCTATACCTACGTCTCACTGTATCACTGTAACTTGGCGAATGGCAAAGGCTACGGTCTAGCGAGCCATTGAGCACGTCGGAGGGAGACACGCAGCTATACTCTATCTCGCTAGTCGCGCGCAGTGCAGTCAAAGCCACGGGCGGCAAAGGGAGAAAAGCCGCTTTCACACTAATTTTGAGCGACGGGCTAATCTTCCACAACGAGAAGAGCGACATCTGGGAAGCAAAACAGAGGGTGCTTGCAAGGTGGGAGACCCTTCTTTTCCTCTTCTCCAACTGCTTGGGTTAAGCTTTCGCCCCCGAACCTCCAACAGGGGACGTCATGTGCTTCGCCTCCGCCGCTCCAACTGGCTCTGAGGGGCCGTGGCGTTCGCTCTTCGTCAAGTTACGGTGAAACCGGCTACCCAACGATCTCGGGCGGCCCGAGAGCAGACTGGAACCGCCCGCGAGAGAGGGGGTGCTCCGTGCCTTTGCTGGGGTACCTCTTGACCTCCGTCGCCGCGTAGACGGGGCCGGGAACGTGGTCAATGGGGCGAAAGCTGAAGCGGCTCTCGAAGGCTGCGTGGAGAGGGAGGTCTCGAGTGAGTGATGACGCTTTTCGGTGCAGTCGGACGACGGATAACGAGGCAAGGCCGTAGTGCTGGAGTACCAAAAGTCAGCGTGGGGCAGAGATTTGTGTTGTCATACAAAACGCGAGTTTCAGCTGAACACCAACATACTGCTCGTGTTCGATCTGGGGCGAGACGGAAACTCCAGCATTACGGCCTTGCTTAGTTGTCTAGGAGTTGTTCGGTCAGGCCGTTTCAGGGGTACAACAAAGATCCAAAAGGCTAGAGTTTCCTCGTTTACAATCGAGTGTCCCCAAGCCCTTGAGAGCAAACTGGAGTGCAAGTCAAAAGCTCATGTTGATCCTGTCTACACAATACAGTACTCGTGTCTGCACGATTCTAATGCACACTTTTTTTTGCCAAAATCGGTGCCCAAAAATATGTGCGCGTTACAATCAAAACTTAAAAAGAAAATGCAATGCTTGGTTCAAGGTAGCTAGCCCCATGCCCATCATAACCGTTTGTTTACATTCGCCATTTCGGTATTTGTATCACGCGCATTCTCTCTCGTTACAGACTCGCGTCTGCCGTTTTAAGATGGAAAAACAAAAGAAATTCTACTAGAGGTTTTATTTAAACGAAAGGCCATCACGCTGGCGGGAAAAGATAATGGAGCAGCACTGTGTGGCCTCGCAATCCCAGCGACCCGACGAGCTCGCAAAGTTGTTTGGCAGACGACCCTCCCAGAGGCGACTGTTGCGCACTCTTACAAGCGCAAGAAGTGCGGCATCTAAAGCGCTTTAGACGGAAGCAAGGATTACCTCTGTGGACAGCAAAGAACCATCGTCGGACTCCGACAACGGCGACTAGTGCACGGTATTTATTTTTGTATTGGCGTGTTTCATAAAGTCTGTTAAATGAGGTATGTGTTCAAGCCTTCATTGCTTTACGTGCACGGTAGAATTGGCAGCAATTTACTTTTTGAATATCTGGAGCTAAATCTGCCTGCGCATTGAATTGGGGGCGCATTAGAATTGTGCAAACACGGTAATAGTAACACTGATTTCCCGGAAAGAAATGGAGAGGCACGAGTGGAAAATAAAGCTTAAAAATTTGCTCTCGGCCCCGGGTAGTAGTGGCAGCATCCCCAAAGAAAAGCAAACAGAAAAAGAAACGTTGCAAACGAAAGCAAATTTGTTTCGGATTGCCCAAGCTTTAGGGTAAAAAAACTAAAACAAAATCGGATCAAAAATACAATGTCTTATGCCACATCGAGTAGAAACAATTCAATGAACAATCTTAGCACCGTCCCCAACATCTCCTTGATCATTGCAATCATTTGATAGTGTTTTTCTTTCTCCTTCCTCTTCAGCCGCAGCGCCAAGAAAGTCCGACGTGGGATTGGTTATAGCAAAGCAGTTCGTAGGTTGCACTAATCTCTTCACCACAAGTGGGCATACATTTGGGGTTTTGTGGTCATGGTGTCAATGGCGTTATTAGACCTATAGTCGGTGACAGGTGAAGAACGAAGTGGAGAGCTAATCCCACCCCTTCTCCACCTCAGCGGAGCGAACGGTGGAGAGGGAGGTCGCCTCCTCTCCACCGTTCGCTCCGCTTAAGTGGAAAGGGGTGAGGAGCTTCCACTTCGTTCCTGACCTGTCACCGACTATAGTAGCTGATGGTGGCACAGCACAGCCACCAGCTACAGCAATGCAAATCCCAACTTTACTTCCGTTAAAATGCTTAAAATGCATCTTGCAATAAAAATAAATTGTTTGTCTGTTGGCATCTCCTAAACTTGTTCTAAATGCATAGCATTTAGGACACCATTGCTGACGTCCACCTGAAACCACACACCGAACGGGCTGTCCAGGAACTGGCGCTGCGTAATGGCAACTGGTTGTTTGTCGCTGTTTGCTTCGGTGCTCTCGTTTTCCAGCTGCATCCCTCGCCCCTCCTCTTTCACCTACTGTGCCCGACACCGGCACTCCTGCACCGCTTTGGTGGTACGCAATACCCGCAAGCAAGAGCCCTCACAGCGCGTGTAGTCCGCCTTGTTGCGTCCGAGCGCACGAAAAGGAAAGTCCTTGCTCCCAGAGCAGTTGCTGACAGAGCATTGCACGCTCTGTCGAAACTACATCCCAGACTCAGACACGTAAGTGCTAAGAAATAACCCAATAAATGCTACATATAAAAAAAAGATATTTTAGCAACCCTGTGTTAAATTACAGTACAGTTAAAGCGAGACCCCACGACGAAGTCGTTGGGTATCAGCGTCGTGATATTGCATCGTTGTGTGCGTGGACAAAGTCGTTCGGAACAAAATGGACATCCGACCATTTGGTTCCGAACCCTTTTGTTTCTTTTTTTGTTCCGGAACAGCGTGAAAGCTTCGTCCGGCACGAGCTCTTGGTATTGAGAGTGCTACGAAGGCATTCTGTTATCGGTTATTTCTTCGTATTTTTCTGAAGAGGTGCGTGCAGTGGGCCTAAGTACAAGGCGGGTTGTTAACGCCACAGCGTAGCTCCATGGTAACGCCTCTGCTTCACACACAGCAGACGCATGGTCGATTCCCATGGGCGATCATTTTTCGAGGATTAAGCCACATCGATGACGGATGCCCTCCTACGCCAACAACATCAACAACAACTATGACTACAATATCGACAACCGACATCATTTCCAGTGGTGGGAAGAGCCCATGACAGCTATCGCCGTAAAGAGGAGCGCAGCATGCCGTTGCAAAGACAATGAGCACCGCCTCCGCCGCCTGCACCAATGCTGGCAACGGCGGCGGTGCGTGTGGGGTGGCACACTCACCCGCAGGTGCCGCAGGAGTTCCTCATGGAGGAGCTGCGCAGGGGCGGCGTGGGGGAGGGCCGGGGGCCGCGGCGGGCCCCTGGGGCCTGGGCTGGTTCCGCTGGGGCAGCTGCGGGGGCAGGCTGCTGGGCAGGGGAGGGGGCTGGCCCCTCAGGGGCGGAGGGGAGGCCGCGAGGCAGGGGGCACGCAGCGGCGGCGCCGGGGGCGCTCCGGGACTGTGCGGGAAGAGAAACACACGGTCGGCACACGCCCCCAGAGAGCCTAGATTTGGCAGAGTGAGCAGCTCAAATCGTGGGGCACAAAAAAGTTGCGTCGTGCTTTTGAGTTGCTCACTGTTCTGGAGTTGCTCATGGTTTGAGTTGATCAGTTGCTCAACGGCAATCTGCGTGAGACAGCTCTCGCAGATTGGTCGCTCATGCGCACGTGTAGGTTGGCGCATGGTGTGGAGGATATCAGGCGGAGAAGCCGAGCCAAGCCACAAGACGCTCGCAGATCGACAAACTCTTCTACCTCCTCCTCGTAGCTAGCATTGCGAACGCGACCCATAAATCATGCTACCCCAAACCGAGCAGAGTGAATCACTCCAAAATCTAGGCACATTACGCTGCCTGGACGACCACAACCAGCCATCACTCTGTTCTACTCTACGATGTCCTGTATCTATAACACCTGGAACGCTTCTCAGACAGGTGTGTTAAGCACCCTATACTGCTCGTAGTATTGAAAGTGGTCCCGAATTGGGTACGAATGACGCCACAGGAGCTGGCACGTCAGGGCGTCTGACGTCGCGATCCTGGCGGTTGGCCGTAGATTCTCCGGCAAAAAGTAGGAGCAAATTCCAGTGTTGCTGTCGTCGGGGCGTTTCAAGTCCTGGCTGCCCAAGCTTCCGTAAACTGTCAAAATGGAGAGTGACCCGCAGCATAATGGGTGCGTGCTGCATTCTGCCGCAGGTTGCTCAAAAACCCCATAGAAAATTGAGTTTTGAGAAAATTGATTTCATACTTGCTACATTTTCTAAACATTCGCTCCTTAAAACATATGTAACAGATTTTACTTTGTGAGGGTGTCTAGCAAATTATTATTTTTTTTAAATTCCCTGACATTTTCAGGTTTCCCATGACAATTTCAGGTGAAATTCCCTGACCAATGTAGAGACGGGCAAATATATAGACCAACACGCGGCCCTGACGTCACGCAGCTGCAATGGCACTATTTACGGCATCTGCGCATGCGCCAGACGCTTCACATCCTGCGAATTTGGTTTCTGCGCACGCGCCAGTACTCACACCTGGTGTGGGCAAACGCGGGCTTCTTTGTAACCAGCGTGTCGGTCTATAAGACCATTACAACACAAGGCATTGAGCATTGAGCACTGCGAGGATCATTTTGCACGGGCTTAATCCAACTTGCATATCCCGAAATATTCAGGTTCGTCCAGTCCGGATTAAATGAGCACTTTCTTGCTTGCGACATCGTCAGTGAAAGGGCCACTTCCGGAAACACTATGAAAACATGACGTTCAACCACACACGTCAATAACCGAATGGCAGCATGGCGGCATGGCAAACATGGCCGCCAGATGCACAGTTTCGGATACTTTCGGCTTAAGGCTTAGACTGATTTGGAGTCATGCGGCTTTCTTATTTGTTACTAAATCTAGTAGCTCTAACTGGATCTAGCCTACTGTCGTGCCCTCAATCCAATCCAATCCAAGGCTTGGACTGGATTTGTTGGCTGTTCCCTTTGCATCAGGTAGCACACTCTACATCGGGTGAGCAGAGCCCGCACTCTGCTCTAAGCAGAATTTATTGCCTCTTTTTCTGCCCCCAAGTCCTCAAGTCTTTGCTCAGGGCACTCGATAGCCTTTCCGGCTCATTTTCCCTGACTGGGCTCGCTTTTGGACAATAACCCTGACAATTCCCCGATTTTTCCCGGTAACTAAAATATCCTTGACAATTCCCGGTTTTCCCGGTCGCTAGACACCCTGCTTTGTACATAAAATATTAAATTCATACTCAATAAAAAGAGCAAAGCTAGAGCTTTCTGGTGATATAGAGGCAATGAAAATATCTCCTATAAGTCGCATATCAAAACTCGCCAAACTCTGCCGAAAAGTATTTAAAAAAAACCATAGTTTTCTTTTTTTGTAGCGTGAGCTACAATGGCCGAAGTTGAGCAGTTTCGCGTGGCTCACATAATGAGCCATGCTCATTATACAAGCAGTGCTCATTATGCAAACGCGCCGCCGCCGCCGCACGCTCCCGCATAATGAGCCGTTGTTGCGCACTCCGCATAATGAGCCGCCGCCGTGCGCTCCGCATAATGAGCCGCTGCGCGCGCGCTCCGCATAAGGGGGCATACGGCCCCAAAATTCCATTTTTTTCCGAAAAAATGCATTTTTAAAAATTTTATATTTGGGTTCACTATATTCTGAAGCATAGTTTCAGAAAGTTTCATTTATAAATGCGCAGTATTTATTTCGCAAAAAATTATTTTAGGCAAGCTCGCGGCCGCGCGCGGCGACCCGCCGAGCGAGCAGACGGCGAAGTTCGGCATTTTCAAATTAGGCCTACTTCGCGCTCGTTCGACGCAGCCGAGATATCTTACCCTCGTTGGAAACGCCGTTTCTTCTAGTTTCTGCCCATAGAAGCTTGCTACGTTTGAGGCTATCTGTGGCCCGGGAGAACCCCGTACATACAAGCAGAAAAAAAGTGGGAACTATGATACCAGCAATCCCATTGGTTGCGACCCGAAACAGGGCTCACGATTGGCCGACTTCGGCGACGTAGCTCCTTGTTCGCCTCATGCGCGCTATCGGCAGCTTCTTTCGCTTCTGATCGTATCGCTACTTCGCCGCTGTTTAGATTCGTTTTCCCTCTTTGTTCCCGGTAGTTTTTCTGCCGAGGAATGCCTGCTTCCAAAGTTAGCACTCGCAGTAGCTTTGGCCGGCGTTCTCGACGGTAAAAACGAAGGGCCGGCGGAGACGGCGACCCGTCTCCGCCGGCACTATCGTCGCCGTCTCCGCCGCCGTCGTCACGATCTTCAAGCTCAACTAGTGCTTGGCGGACATCGGAGCCTACAGCTTCATCTCCGAATCTGATGCGCTGACCATGTTCGTGAGGAAGCTCAGCCTGCTCGATTTTGACGCGGGGACTACGGACAACCCGGAGCCGACAGACGCTCCCGTTGAAAAGCCCCTGGACGTCTCCTCAATGTGTCCGCCGTGCAAACTCTTGTTGCGATTTCACTCTGCCGCAAGTGCCACGGAAAACTACTCAGCTTGCGAGAAGAAGGAATTGGCATCAACCTTCAGTTCGTTGTTAGCTGCTCGACTTGCGGAGACATCGTCGCGACACCGCATTCACCATCAATCGGCAAGTTTCGAGAGAACGAACTCGCGGTACGTCTAGGCGTCGTTGGAAAAGACTGTGGCATCAGTTTCACAAAGCTCGCGAATCTTTTCGGGGGCCTCAACGCACTGCCCTCCCCATGCTCATGTAGTTGAAGGTGCCACCAATGACTGGGGTAAATTTCAAGTTCCTGGCATCGTCCGAAAATAAAAAAAACAAGTTGAAACTTCAAACGCATTTTTCTCAGTTTCACTTTTTGACATGCATTCTTGTTTTAAGAAAGCTATCGTTTGACATTCTGAATACAAAGGGACATCATTCAAGGTTTTCTGGGACTGAAATTTTCTGGGGAACAAGATAGACTACTTCACAGTTAAAAAAATCTACTCCTTCAAGAAAAAAAAAATTGTTTTTGAAACACAAAAATTTTACATTTTTTTTTAATTTTGGGATGTTGTTATTTTTGTCATAATTGAATATTTTGCAATTTATTTTTAATCTAGGTTGCACTGTGGGTATTGTTCTTCACATTAAAGCAAGAATTTTGCCACCAGCTAATATTATTTTTCTACGATAGACTTCTTAGTGAAGTGTCTTTTTTCTGAAGTGCGAGAACTGTCGCATACTGTAAAGTTGACCGATAATGCTAAAACTTCGCAGATTATCCTTCCTCATAGTGCTGAAATAACCCTCCAAATTTGAACCAAATTGGTTGAACGGTTCAAAAGTTGACCCTCCCAGGCCATATCCCCCTTAATGAGTTGTTGCCACGCGCTCTGCATAATGCGCGCTCCGCCGCCACGCCCGCCTCGCCGGTCTGCGCATTCAAAAGGGGTGACGTCATAGCCGTGGCAGACGCACTGGCGCCGCCGCGTGCCCAGCTGTGCGCCTCCTTTGTGCAGTAGCCAAGTCCGACGCTGCACCGGAGCCGCTTGATAGCGCCTCTCATTTAGTGCGCGTAAGCTCACGCTACGTATATCCTGGCATAGCCGAGCTAAGCCACCGCAATCTTTTTCTTTTAGGTCTTTTAAAATATAAGGAACTTTTCAATTCATTAGGCCTAATAAAATTTATTTCGAGAGCGTCAAAGAAGAGTCCCAGTGCAGTAGACCGAGAAGCGAAAAATGGCAAGCTATCAAACGTGCAATTATCACTCTCGCATCGTCCGCTTCCATTGTCAATACCTTACAAACAAAGAGAATCTGCCAAGGTTGCCATCTGCACCCTCTTTCATTTAAAGAATGCCCTTGAAACATATCTTCTTTTTCTTTCCGGTAAAAATTAAAAATCTGATTCGAAACCCATGTTGGAGTTGAGACAAAAACACCCATTTGTATTTGCTCACCCTGCAACCGAAAAGAGGCTTGCGAGCCGTTGAGAACAAAGCAGAACTGTTCATATACTCGCCAAGTGCTCAAAGAGAAGCTGAAGAGGTTCTTAAAAAAATTTGAGTTGAATTCTAGATTTATCGTGTGAACCTGAATATCACGTTATTCCTCCGCACTGACATTAGTCGCAACGTCTTTTTCTGATCTTTTTCAAAACAACCCGAGTGTGCGTACATAGCTTTGATAGCCGCAGGAGGTGTGCAAGAGCGGAGATTTCGAGAAGTCCTAATATGACGTCACGCCCCGCGAAGGAGGGGCTTCACCAGTACTTTGAAAATGATTTTCTGCAGCCTCCGTACACTAAACTGAGAACTAATCCCAACCTTCAGGATCCTGGAGGCCAAATGAAGACGATTAAAGTGCTTTACCTCAAATACAGGACCTGTTCAGTTTCCCTTTAAGAAATGCAGGACGTAACGAGTTTCCAGCTTGTTATTATCGCTCAGACAAGCCAATCGGAGTGCAGCATCAGCCGGTAAGAGCGAGAAGGAATGAATCACGAGGCAAAGAGGCAAAAACACAATAAGCCACGCCCCGCATTCCTTAAGCAAACAGCGACCGTAGCCCGGACATGCGTAACAGAACCAGGGACCGACGAGGTGCCCCTCCCCTCACCTTGTGCACCTGGTGCAGGTTGCTGGGCACGCTGACGTTGCGGGGCGGCGGGGGCGGGCCCGGGGGCTTGGCCGGCCCCCCTGGCTGGGGCCCCGCCCCCTGCTGCCCCGTCCCCTCGGCCGGCCGGGAGTCGGGGGCCCCGAAGCTCTGGCGCCGGGCCAGCGGGGCCCCGGGGAGTTGCAGGCGTGCCCCCGCGTGCGGCCCCACCGTGCCAAACCTGGGGCCGCTGGCCGCCACCGCACCCACCGTAGGGCTCTTGGGGGGAGGCGGGGGCTTCACCTGCGTGCACGAGGGGAGGTTGGGCGTCAGAACAACGCCTACCATGGCACGGTTTCGCAAGACGCCCTTTCACTTCTGGTAAGCCGCATACCGCCGTGCTGACAATGGCCGCCACCGCTTTCCCCGTTTGTTTGTGTACGGACAATTATCACGTAGATGGTTGAGCGTGTTGGTTTCTAATTTACGATAAGGAAAGAGGGACATTGAAGACAAACAGACAGAGAGCCCGAAATCCTGTCTTGTCTGTTTGTCTTCAATGTCCCCTCTTTCCTTATCGTAAAAATTATCATATGTTCTGGTTTGTAAGTTGCACCTGCTATAAACGGCTGTTTGCAAAGAAAAGCTGGCATGTAAGTTGGCCCTGTGTGTAGGTCTCGCATATATGTTTGTACAGTTGGCGCGGCAAAACTGCATTAGAAAAGGCCCGCTCATGTGTACTATGGTTGCAATTAGCGTGCCTCAATGGCCTTCTGTTTAGGGTGATGCCACCCTTTGTAGTACCCGATGCCGACAGCACGCGCTCACAGAGAAAATACAAAGAAATCGCCGGAAACAAAATGTCGCCGTAGCACAGTCAGCGCCACGAGCGCGTGCAGGGACACGCTTTTCACGTGCTTCAGAACAAAAAATAAAAAGAAGAATTGGAAACAAAATGGCCAGATGTCATCACCCCAAGCAAAGCGCACATGAAGGCACCCTAGATGCAATGCATGTGCAAGTGAGAGTAAGTATCAATATTTTCGTCAATGAATCGGGCGATAAATATAACCCCTGTGGCAAGCTTTCACAGTTAAGGTCCATACTCGTAGAAAAAAAATGCATTAAATCGCACCATTGTATAAATTGCACAGACGAAAATTTAAAAAAAAAATGTATGGCAATTTGCTAGGTAATTATGTTGCATATGTGAAACATCCTTGCATCACAAACGTTTATGTCATCGTTCAGCAGCATGTCTATACCGTTCAGCCCGACGCCTACGTTTCTTCATCAGATAATTTAATGCGTGGCATGTGTACACTTAAAAAGATAACCCTAATGATCTACAAGAACTTTCTAACCCGCTCCTTCCCTCATAAAGGCCCGTTCACACTCTTGCAACCGAGTACGACCGAGAGAGACTGAGACTTGTTAAAACCTCTTAAAATTTCTTAGGACGAGAGAACACACTGGCACACTGGCGCCATCTATGCGGTGACCCTGGAACTGCATTTCACAAGAGCGAAGGTTTTGCGGTATTTCCGAGGTGAAGTGTGTGTAATACCTATAAGAAAGGCTAGTTTATAACGTTGAGAAAAGTTTTTCGAGCCAAGAAAGAAAGGATAATGCGCGAGAGAAATGGGAAATATGCCGAACCGCCAAGTTTACACTGCTACCCAATAGATGGCGCCAGTGTGTCCTCCCGTTGTAAGAGGTTTTAAGGAACCCAGTTTTAAGAAGTCGCAACTGTGTGAATGGGCCTTAAGTCTCCTCCTCACTCCAACCCTGGTCACATGACCTCGCTGTTAACCAACCGGCGTCGAGCTCCTCGCTCCTCCTCTCCCACCCGTCAACCAATCAATGCGGAGCCTCACAGCCACGCTTTTATCCACGCTTCATCTCTAGGCTTTATGAAATGCCGAACAGCTAGCCAAAGAACGTTCCACGTTAAGAATAGTGACTTATTTGCCAGAAAATATGGAGGTTGCTGATGTCATCTTAAAGTTTGTGAGACACAGAAGCATGGCAAGTAGCTGTTAACGACAGAATTTGATAAGTGTGACTAGCAACGTATTTGGGCAACATGAACCCATGCTTACTTTGCTGTTTTTAGCGCAAAATGTGTTCTATATGGCTGGCACCTAACCATATCCGGTTAGCTGCCAGCAATGGAAATCGACAGGCCGACTGCCAGCCGAACGCCGACGTAGCGCTCGTCTCCTCACCGATTGATCACAAGTGCCAGCCGAACGTCTTCGTCAGGTGCATCCGTCTTACACCCGGTGGGGGAAAACACGTGTTCAGACATACAGCAGCGCTCTGCTCCAGGAAACAAGCCTGCTCTGGGCTTCCCAGAAAAAGAGCACAAGTGAGAGCGACAGAAAAGCAGAAGAAATATTGTAGAGCGCTTCCACTTCACATGAAGATGGAGGACCAACGAAGCTGTTGTTTTTATGACTTCTAGGACGACCTCAGGGACGACGTCTAGGACAACCTCAAGTTAAACTTCTAGGACAACATCTTGGGGGACCTCTTGGACGACGTCTAAGGCGACCTCAAGGACGACTTCTAGGACAACGACTCGGACAACGCCTAGAGGGACGACGCTTAGAGGATGACCTCGAGGACGATGGCTCGGAGATGATAATAAGGGATCAGGACCTCACTATCTAATAATGCCAAGGAAAGATGACTCACGCTGGTTGCCCCCTCTTTTTATTTTTATTTATTTATGCTTGCCATGACCAAAGGGGAGTTTTCTGTCAACATCCGCGGACGCATTTTTTCCAGATCCGAGCGCACAACAGCTTCGCTGTTAAAAAGAAAAAAGCAGACTCCTTTGTTGCAACGGGTTGAGGGAGTTCCAGGTTTTTGGTTCTCTCTTGCCGCGAACTAGTGCCAGGGCTCTGCTCAGCGCTGCTGCATTCCAACTCTATTGTTTCACGCACGCTCCGTCTACTGCGCCTCACACTCCAGCAGGCTCTGAGAAAGTTGCAGTGACACTACAACCGCAGAAGATGGCAACCACAAGTAAGACATCCACGAAGAGCTCACGCGCTCACCTTACATGACAGAGGGTCACTTCACGCCATCGATCCTCCCCATGTGTACAGTTCCTCCACACTAACACATCTTTCTGTGTTACCACTGTCTCTGCCATGCTTGTATGGCAAAGGGACTACATTTAAAGCGGCAGCATTATAGGGTCAACGAACCTCAGGAGCCGCGTAAGCATGAAATTTGTTGGTCGGTCAGTCGGTAGCCACTAAACGATCTCGAAAAAAATGGCAACTAGTGCCAGGGATTGCACCCCGGTCACTGGCGTGGAAGCCGAGTGCACTGCTGACTGAGCTACGGACCCAGCACACAGAAACTGGAGGAGCAGATGCAGGTGGTGTGAGAAAGTGCACAGAGCAGAGAGGGGTGGAAAGGGCAAGAAACGGAGCAGCAGAAACAGGTGGTGTAGAAAGAGAGCGCACGAGGTTTGTCCTACAAGTTCCAACAAGAAGTACGAGCAAATGCAAGTTTTGCCGTTCTTGCAGCATCCCAACTGGCAGCTGCTGAACCTCCTGCGGACCATCGCGCTGGAGAGCGGCCCACAGCAGAAAGGGCATCTGCCGTGTCTCATCGATTGCTGTGCCACTGCCAGCCTTGCAAGAGGCAACAGTGTGACACAAGTGTGGCATCATCAGGCAGAAATTGAGAGAACACAAACAAGGTTGTAGTAAGCACGCCGGTCGGAAATGTGGGCAGCTTAACCTGGGTGTGGTGCCTGGTACACGTCTCCGACTGCAGTGTTTATTACGTCTTCATTTGAGGTTCCTCAATTTCTGCTCGACTGACGTCGTGAAAGTGTCATGCTCTTGCCTGCCGCGAATCTGGTGGCGGCAGAGCGGCGGAGGCTCACAGTTTGACAGTGGTCGGAAGCTTCCACAGCAACGAGTTAAAATGTTGTGACGACGGCGGCACTCACTCGTTGTTTTCACCTGACCTTGGACGACTAACCGCTAGGATCGCAACGTCCGACCGCACGACACGCCGACTGCCGCGACGTCCTCTGTCGCCACATCGGGACCACTTCTGATGCACCGGGGGTACGAGACTTAAAGCGCACAAGTCGGACACGCGTTTCAGGCACCACACCCAGAATGGGAGGGCGCGTTCCTTTACCTGGGGAGCGCGCAGGGGTGCGGGGCCCCTCTTGGCCCCGAGGCTCGTCTGCGAGGCGGACCTTGTCACCCCCGGGGGCTTGCTCGGGAGCGGAGGGCCCGTCCGGCTGCGGGACACGGGGAGGGGCCGCCCTGGGGGGGCCCAGGCTGGGCTTCTGGCTCGATGGTGGCGGCAGAGGAGGGGGTCCCCGGGGGGCCAGGTCCGCCGGGAACGGGGCCGGGGCCCGCCGGCCTGGGGGCGTGTCCCCGCTCGGTGCCGCCGGCTGCTGCGGGGCTGCACCCCCGGCCGGGGACCGGACGGGGCGCTGGAGCGAGGGGTCGAAGCCGGGGCCGGTGACCGCTCCTGCGCGAGATACAGGCCGTTCAATTGAGGCACGGGTCCTCAACCTTTTTGATCTCGAGGAACCTCCCTCTGCCTCGACAGAAAGACGAGAAACCCCTGTTAGGCATTGACGAAATAAAGCGGTGCAAAAGACTACGGACCCTTGTAAACGATAACGTGCGTACTATAATCACACACAAAAATGAGAACGATAGGGTGTGTGTTTCTAACGCTTGGCCCTCGGCACGCGCTTTCCGTCGTGGTTTGGGTGCGCACGAGACGTCAGAGCGTTGTCGAAGGTAGGAAGCTCCCACTGGAGGCGGGAGAACTGAAGACCCTCCCTACTGAAGCCCCTCCCCAGTGGCTACAGGGAGTGTGTGGCTCAACAAAGTTACGCATCAGTGCATGGCTCAGATCTGCTGCAAGGAACACTTTACTTTGGGACAGAGATGGTCGAGGGAATTTGGGAGCTCGGGGAAACCTGGAGAAAACTCTGGGGAACCCCTGGGCTTCCTAGGAACCCAGGGGTTCCCCATAGTATGATCCTTAGTTCCCCCCCCCTTCCCAGCTCCTGAATTTCTACGACTGTCCCCCCTTCCACGAAGCAATGTGTTTTCCCAGTTCGAGCACAATTTTAACGGATCCTAAGTTGTCCACTAGTGCATAACCATGTGCAAAGTATGAGGTCCCTAGTATGTGCACTGTTGTTTCCCAAGCTCAGTAGGCTTGTGCACTGCTTCATTACGTCAATGCTAAGTTCAGGAGGGGTTCTACGGTCATAGACAAAGAGCGATAGGGAATCCTCGAGAAAACTTGAGAACACCTATTATGGGCTTCCGGCAACAGCGACGTGGCAATTTTGTGCCAGATTTATCTATTTGGGCACAGCACAGAGGTAGAATGCGGTGTATAATGTAAAAGCAAACTGACCTGGTGGGAGATAGTGATTTAGAAGGTCTAATTAGCTATAGAAAATTCATTCAATAGAAAGTGTACAGTAGAGAAGGTAGAACTTGTGCACAAGCAAAACCTGCTTTTTCAAGGAGTGTCACAAAGGGCTCGAATAGAATTAAAGGGGCGATGCAACAATTTTAACTTCGAAAAGATTTTAAATTTTTAATTTTTACATTGTTTATCTTACCGAAAGGGATGGTGAGGTACAATCTAATAAGTTGGCAAGATGTGCCGTCATGTGCTCAATCTAATGCTATATTTTATAAATATTGTCGGTTCAATGTGAGTAAATGCATCAAAAACCTCATATCATCGATAAACTACTACTATAATCAGTTACTCAGTTTTAGTGGCGCCAACTGCCAGAGTTGAAAAAAATTATTCCTCCCTTGAGCCTCACCCCGTTGCTACTACGTCAGTCAAACTACCTTTCGGAAAGGCAAGCTCTTCGCTCCCCCCCCCCCCCAACTCTCCCCCTCTCCACATCACGCAGACCAACCTTCAAGGTCGCCATGTAAATCGCAAGCAGAAGCAGCGTGCGCTGGAGTCTCTGAAAAAGAACCCAACCGGATTCTCCGTGTCCCGATCGCGCGTTACTGCACACGTGACTCGGAAGACTGTGTAAGAGATGAGTGGTTTGGAGGCAGCTAAAACGTCAATAGCTTGACATTTTTTAAAAAAAGAACTAATGCGCGTAGGCAAAATTCGTTTTTAGTTCTTTAATCCGGACGTGACAGGGAACAACTACCACAATTATTTGATCAAAGTCCAAACATTGTTGCACGGCCCCTTTAAAGACTGCTCACCAAGCAAAGGTGCGAGGTAAAATGGAATATGATACCTCAAGAATTCTGGAAGAGTATTTTTGTTCAGCATGGCCAAAGCAGAGAGCCAGAACATGCCAGACCGTCCAGCATGAGACACGGGAGAAGTCATCTCGTGGAAACTCGTTAGGGTGCACTGTCGGCGTTCACACAGTCTGGGAATGCCCCTTGCATTGTTAAACTAAGGCCCGTTACCCGTTGGTTACTCAAATGGTAGCAAAGTATGTAACAAATTGTGGAAAGGAGTTTGCAGCTTTATCTTACGAATGACACCCTACACTATAACCACCACTCGGGGGAGCCGGAATGGATGTCCAAAATTACGGATGAAAGGGCCGAAGCGGTAAGCAAAAGGTATGACCGAAGAGCATGCGGAACAAACCGCATTAACCTTCCTCTGTTTCAAGCCTACAAAAGGCAATTACTACGAACAGTGGAACAAAGTGGATGTGCAATTAGTTATTAAACTAAGTGCACATTCAAATGGTATTAGGCCATATCACCCAATGACTTAGTGCACGCCTTTACTCATCTGTCCATTTGGTGCTTCAGAATCGCAACATAAACATAGAGCAAGTCCGGAGGAACACTAGCTCAGCATTGTACATACCCTTTACCAAGGGTAACCAAATAACTCATGATGGACCGAATCCGCCGAACTTCAGATTCGGCAAAGTTCGGCACATGCCGAACTTTGAAGGGAAGTTCGGCAAAGATTTGGCAAACATTCGGCAAAAGTCTGCAGAAGGGCGAGAATGCGAAGGGGCCATGGATTGCAAATGAATACCGTGCAGTTGTGCGGTTACTATCGTACAGTGTAGTACTACCAGCGGTTAGTCCACAGTAAGTGACAGGGTAAATGTGTTTGTCAGCCTCTGTGAGTGTGGTTCTCTTCAATATTTTCTGCTTCAAGAACAGAAGATCGACCAGGAATTGACAAAGTCCCCTGCGCAAGTGACGAATGATGTGGTACATTCTGGATAACGCAATTTTTATTTTATATTTCCAGTGGTGCAACGAGGTAGTTGAATTACTGACTGACAGGTACTTTAAAGCACTCCTTGCAAGTATAGCAATCCTGTTTCCAACTAACAAGTAGTTTGTGCCAAAAAAAAAAATAATATTACTTTTTAATTAGTATTATTTCACGGTTTTCATCTATCCACATTAAACTAAACACAGAACCATCATGCTGGATGTTGCACATCAGACATTCTTAACTCTTCCCATCTCCTAACTCTTCCATCTCGCGTCTGTCCCAACATCAAAAACCGGCATTTTAAAAGTTAAAAACGAGACGTTGCGAATATGGGACACTCACTTTCACGCAAAGCTCGCATCAAGTGACTCAAATCGAAAAACATGCATATTTTTAACAATATTGTTATCTCTTCTGGTGAAGGCTCAGCAGCCATTGCATTACCTTTTTTGCGCATGAAACGCTGACACTCGCAGAGGAAGTAAGAACACAGTGTTAACAACATTTACTTTAACAATGTACACACTTGCAGGCTTGCACTGATGAGGCCTCAAAACCGAACTCTCGTATCGTGACTGCGGCTACTACTACCCCACCTCGTTGTCGCACAACTTCTGCGAAAAGTCACTGTAAAATTGCCAGTAAATATGCAAAAATAACACCGATACAATGACCTTGTAGAATATCAGCTTATTTAGTAATAACTGTGTCAAGATGCGTTTAAAAAAAAACGAAGATATTTTTTTTGCTTGTAAAAAAGAAATATCAACTGTTACGTTTGGCAACAATGTATTTCGCCGAAGCTTTAGAAAAGGTTGGCAAAACTTCGGCTTTGCCGAATCCCAAGATTCAGCAAAAGTTTGGCCCATCACTACCAAATACCCTAACTCATTACTCTCTCATAAACCAAGAGATTACTGATTCCAAAACGTAAGTAGCAAAGTTGTTGAAAAAATGGTTTGAGGTACACTTAAGCACTTCTTATAAGTTGTGAATGCGAAAGCATGTATGTCGTTCTTGCACGCATTCTAGTGAAGTGGCCGCGCCGCGCTCCAGAGTATGCTAGAGCGGGCACTCTCTGGGAAGCCCCGCCAGCCAAACGCTTCCATTTCCCGGCGCGCCGTGGCACGGCTTTATCTGGCGCGGGCACGTAGCACCCTGGGGGGGCTCTCCTTGAAACTGACGCGCCTCGGCCAAAGGGAGCCTCATTCCTTGTAACTATGCGCGCGCCAGCCAATGGGATTTCAGCTTCACTTGGAGAGGTGAATTTATTTGCTGTTTAGCTCGACTTTTTGCGCGGGTTCAAAGTTGGGATGCCTCACATCGCGGCTTCACTTCGCTCCACTGGGAGAAGGGAATTCATCTGCCAATTGGCGCCGCTGATGACGTCGGCTCGCTCCCTGGGACAGTTAATGCTTTGGCATTAAAAGTAAGGTGCTGCACACTTTCATTCTGCAGGCCTAGAAAGAGTACCTGACAATGTCTACATCAGACCAAAATGTTAGACATTCCAATAATTGCATACTATCTGTAACTGCAAGCAATACCAGACCTGCCAACCTGTGGACTTTCAAATTCGTAAAACTCTTGCGGGGGGGGTACGCAAAGCGATGTGCAGCTTAATGTGAACCTTGCCACCGTGCGAAACGCATACATTACACATGCACGTGCTACAGAATCCAAACTTCTGTCCCTTTTTGGACGGCACGAAACACGGGAATTCCGACATATAGGATTTCAGGAACAACTGAAAGTACCTCTTTTGAGGGTTTGGAGCTCGCCATTGCGCCACGAAGCCACCGCGACCTGGGGAATGCTACGATTACACGTGCAATAAACACAAACGCCGCACTTCTCGCCTCAAAACTGGCCGAAGCAGAGAGGCTACTAGCCATGTCTGAACACGCCGAACCAATGTGCGCCGCTGAACACACGAACAAAGGCTTTGGGCTTTAGATTGGTTTTGGATCCGTGGCCGACAGATAGTAAAAACCACGACGCTGCGGTGTACGGTACCTATCGCCCTGTTGTGGCAATACAAAATACCGCCAGCAACAATTTTAGAAAAAAAATGTTGAAGAAATTAAAAATCTTTTTAATATCTTTTTTCGTAAAATTTGGAGCAAGATTTGTAAAATCATAAAATGAGTCCCAATTCGTACATTTTACGAAAAATTCGGAAGAGTTGGCAGGTATGCAATACCCATTTGCCAAGATAAATTTTAAGAGCCACACAGCTTCTCCGCCACAATGTTCGAAACTCTACAAATAAGCTGGAAAAAGCCACTTCCATGCACGCACAAGCGACGGGCAATCTTCCACCGGCACGGACTTTGGCGAAACCTGGCGCTCATCGGGAAGGTGGTAGCGGTTGCACTCACCAGTGGCGGTGGGGTTGAGCGGCCTCAGCTTGGGCATGCCCCCCGCGAAGAGGCCCGCCAGGCCTGCAGGCACGTTGAGCTTGGGGCTGCCCCATCTGCCGACGCCTGGGTGGGTGCCGCCGCCCTCTTGTTAGCTGCATAGAATCGGGCCCCACGTTCGGATTCATAACACGTGGCCAGTTCCCACGACAAGAACATGCCACCCATGTTCGTGCACCCATCCAGATGTACCAGCACAGTCTGTGGGTAAACTACTTACTGGTATGGATGCTTCCGAACTTTCCGCTCTAGTAAATTTTCTCACCACCAGTGGCACTGATGCAATTGGCAGTCAAAAAAAAAGTAAAGAGAAAAACAATAACATCTAGAAAATACTTTATCCTTCTTCTTTAAAGGAACCATGAAATTAATCTTCTGCTGGGATAAATTGGCATTTTATTAATAGACCGATCTCACCAGCCAGTTTGACTACGCCACCGCTGCCGCAATGCATCGAGGGAACTTTAGTCTTTCTGCACGTGCGACAACCTCGCTGGAGCTGATGCGCGTGCAGGGCACGAACAGTCTCGTGCACTGCCGATTACCTCCTGAAAACTAAAGTTATGGCGGCCTCGCGCATGCGTCCGAGCGCTTGGTGAGATCGGTCTATTGCATAAGTTTTAGAGTGCCAAAATAAAAAAAAAGGAAAATTTGAAAACACAGCGGACTCTTTGGCACCTCCTTTCCTTCGAAAACTCCCCGCCTTTTCACTGCGATGCATCCGCTGTGCCCAAATATGCCAGCCAAACCCAGCTCACGGACACGACCACTATGTAACTTGCACGTACGTCCTCTTCAACAATCAATACGTCGATGAATATTGGGATTCGCGTTTGTAGCCAATGAATGCTGTGACGGCACTTTTCATCATTTGCGAATGACAAGTTCCATGGTGTGTTTGAAAAGCACGGTGGAAGCTTGGAGTCATAGCCCTTAGTGCCCAAGCACGTCACGACCACGTGATCTCTCATTTCGCTTTTGAGTTGAGGAGCTGAGGAGGAAGAAGTTGAAAAATCATTTCACGGATCCTTTAAGTAGAAGTAGCGTCTTTTATGTAGTATTTCAATCATTTCGAAAAAATATGACCCCTTTCGACGAGGTAGACGCACCCAGCGACTTTCTCTAAGGTGACTCCTCCAACCCACATCCATCCGTTAGCACCTCGGAGCGATCCGAATGGCCGACTCCTAAAGTCGGCAGCTTGCCTCCAGTGCCTCAACTTGTCCTTGAGAAAGAATTTCCCGTATACAGAAAGATTCGAGACCAGGTTATCTAAGGACTTGCTTCTGGCTAACTGAAGCCTAGGCTTCGACACGCAACTATGTAGCTTAGTGTGCAAGAAAGGCATCGAGGACCACGACAAATCATGTCTTGCGGGAGCGTGTGAGAAATAAAAGAAAACAAGGTAGCATCTATCAAAAACTGGACGAGGTAAAAAGGGTTGAGCCCCTAGAATGTCGCGTTGAAAGCTAGAAGCAAACGAAGACGAGTCACGTCCCAGCTATAGTCTAGCAAATGGCCTTTTATTTTTTTAGAATTCCCAAACTTTTTTTTAGACTTCGGCAAACTTCTTTAGACTGTCTGGTGGAGATCGGTTGCAGGAACTAGCGATACAGAAACAAGGGGTTTCCACTAAGATCAGAACACCTGCCGGGAACCTTAAATAGAAAGGACACTTCAGCCCCCAGCCCCCACTCGGCTTGCCCAGCCAAGCGTGCGGTGCCACCAGCACGACGGATTTGTCAACTTGCGAGGCACCATCAGTCTGCGTTACAGCCAGATCCAGAAGCGCGCATGATTGAGTGTATGAATAAGGGTGTCTACAAAAGTGTTCAATTCAAATTCCCCGACCAATAAAAAAGAAGAAATGTGGGGGATGGGGTCATGGCGGCTCTTTGACTAGTGAATCGGACGGTGGCGTACGCTGCCTAGTGATGCCTCAGGCTACTCTTACTTAGCGCAAAGGATATCCTCGCCATAATGCAAACACAATTTTTTCCCCCTTTTACCAACAAACATTTTTACTAACTCGCACCATCCCCGGCACCCCGTCCCGCTCTCATCGGTCGTTTTCTCCACTTAGCCAACGTTTCAACAATTTCCTCGACTTTTCCCGGGTGCTTTGAAATTCCCTGACAATTCCAAACTTTCCAGGTTTTCCAGGGTTGGCAGACACCCCAACGAATGCATCCCGCCCAACCCTCTAAATAGACCCTTTTCAAAAGTGTGTGCCATTCTGTTGCACCAATTATCCGACCCTGCCTTTGTTTGGGCACATACTCCAAGCATGAATTGGACCCGCAAACTGTGCTTGGCTCATGTTGAAGACGGATACTGCGCCGGAGTTCGGCGAGGACGAGGATCCAGTTGCACGCTTCGTGCCCCAGAAATAGTGACCGCCAATGTTGCTCGACGGACTTTTAGAAAAGGGTCAATTGGGCCGCAGTTTGCGCCACCTGGTAGCCAGACTTGTGGCCAACCCACCGTCGATGATGGGCGCACTCCGGTCGTTGGTGACCGCCTTCCTGAGCGTGGCACCACCCCGGATCTGGGAGAGGAGCACGGACCGATCCGGCACCGCGGCAGTCTTAGGGGGCCCCAGGCCCCCATGGGGGTGGCGGCGGTGGAGGGGCCATGGCCTGGCCTCCGTCTGCGCCAACCTGCGGGGCACGTGGATGCAATGTTCACCGGTGGTGGTGGTGGTGGGGGCAAGTGCGTACAATCCCTTAACACTCTAGAGGATAGATCACCCATTTGCGTTTTCTCGTAATCGCTTACGATGATAAAACACGCTGGCGCCATCTATCACCTAGCCCTGGAACACGTCAAACCTGCATATATATGTCATCATTTTTAACACAACATTCTTTCACCGCGGGCTCAAGATAATTCTTACAGTGTTATAAGAGACTACTTCTCATAGACAGTACAGAGATTTGAGCTCGCAAATACCAGAATACCTTTAGTCTAGTCATGTGCGGGTTGGAAGTGCTACAAGGCTACTGGTGGATGGCGCCAGTTTGATCCCACGTCGTAGGCAGTTACGAGGAAACGCAACACGCTCGAGAACATTCAAACAGAAACATGTGAAGTAGCTTTAAAGGGCGGAGCAACGATTTTTGGACTTTGTGCAAATACCACTTAGAATGAATCCCTGACGTTTATGACCCGTGAAACAGCATTCTTTTTCTTTTCCTCACGCAAGGGTAGTCACTTCTCCGGCGAGATTATTATCTGTGTTTCCCGTCGTAGCATTATCTTGACTCTTGGCTACACATGGCGCGGCATTTGCCACTTGGTAGGTGCTCTTTATAATCAAAGGACTGTCAGTGGTCAGGTGGAAATGGGAGCATGCAATATTTAGCATTGTCATCTGCAGTGCAAAGTAATCTCACTGGGTGTTTTCTGTTTCAGTCAACGAAGGTTGTCCTTTATTGCAACATAATGAGTGCATTGACAGCCCCCAAGCCACAGTGCCAGTGGAATATTGGGGAATGACGCCCCTTCTAAATAAAATTGGAACGGCTTCAATCATATCACTAGCAAAATCTGTCAATAAAATATGCAGCTCCTGCGGCTGCACGACAAGTCGCCTAACGCAATGTCACGAACGCTTATGAAGGAACGGCATCATTCTCACAACCAACCACTCAAGAGCGGGACATAAAGGGTGAACCAAAATGATAATTTCTCGCGGTTAATATTAAAAAAAAGATCAGCGGGTCTTCTTTAGACGCCTGCCCACATCTGCCGCTATGTGGTACCCTAGGTCCTTACTCAGTCGCTGCTACGTTGTTTGTATTTCTTTTGACCCCGACTGTACCTCAATTATTACAACTCGGTTATAATCGCCCGACTACACAGTATAAAACTTCAAGCGATAATATGTCGGTCAATTCTACCGGCAGAGGGCTAAGGTGAGCGAAACAAGGTGCGACCGAGCACATAGGGTGGAGCATTCAGCTTTGATTTCACACCCTTTTACTAGTTGCAGAGTGAGACCACCTAGCTCGATGGTCAGCGGTGGTGTGTATGTCATGATGCGCCCCCTGCCGTCCTCATCTTGTAAGTGACCATGCGAGAAAGTTCTGGTCCAGAGCAGTGCCAATCAGACGCGAAATGTCCCTCGCGGGAGACGGATCACTGGGACATATCGAAGGTCGTGCAGAGTGTTGTCACGGCGGCGATTCTTATCTCGCATCACTTATCGCATTGACACGGATCAAGCCGGGCGTAGATCGCTCTGGTGAATCATCGGTTCGTAGCGCTCGTAAGTGGTCGTCGCTTTAGAGCTGCTTTTGAGTGGGCTTGGCTTATTATGACTCAGCGGTTGTTGGGCGACTTTTCTCCGCGACACCTATTCGGAAGTGCTCACATATCAAGCTTCGCCCGTTTCCGCCGTACAGTGAGCCTCTGCGTTCAAGGAGCAGTCGTGCGCGTTTATATCCCGCAAGGAACGCCCACGAACGTGCCGTAGCCCGGTCGACGCTTGGGGACACTGGTGGTTACTGATCTCGAGCGACGCGAAGCGAATGCTTCCGACGTCGCAGTTTTAACATCCCAACACCGGGGGAAGAAAAAAGAAAGAAAAAAAAAGTTGGCGTAATGTTTACTCCTCACTACTCGTGTTTATTTAGATCGCTGCGCCCTTGGTACGCAAGTGACGTCAGCGGGTACGGTTCGGCACAGAATGCAAAGTCAGTTGTCGACTCACCTCGGCGTTATTCCATGTTGACGGGGCCCCCGGCGACAGACCACTTCTTCGAGGAAGGAAAACAACCCGCTGCTAAAGATGGCCGCTCGCTTCCCACCGAAGTTTTCGGGTCATGAAACTGCTACCTAAACGAGACTCGAATCGTGCAGGACATCGCAAAATCGGATACTACCTACGAGTTCGGCGAGAGGGATCGCAACGCCCTATCAACCGTAGGGACAAGCGGGGCATATGCGAGACGTAGATGACGCGATAAACATTCGCAGAACTAATGCAGAAGGCACGGAAGGATAGTGCAGAAGGCTGCCTGCCAGAGAATAGTGTGCCTAGATTTTAGAGCGTCTCAAACTGCTCGATGGCATCACGTGGTTAATGAATCGCATTTGCAGTGAGAGCTGCGAGGACGTGACAAAACCGGTGATCGTTCTACCAGCGTCTCTTTTTATTCCTTTTTCGTGTCACAGTACAAAACAATCATGAGCACTTCCGACCAGTCTGACTATTCGTTACAAAAGAAAAATACTCTTAATAGTTTCAGCTGCTCCCCCTCTTAAATCTAGGCTCTCTACCACAAGGCCAATGAGAAGCCCTCTGGTGGACTTCACGCTTACGGGCGTGGGCTACGTTTTGCGTATTCAGTACGAGAATAGTTATGTTAACAAATCTGACACAGTTGATTTCAATTTTTTAAAGTTAATACACGCGAAAATTGAATTTGTTTACGCAGAAAGCTGTGGAGACGTACAAAATCAGTCAGCAACAGTCATCGATACTGTGCTGATTCCACCGATTCTTTGAATCTACTATTTTGACTGCGCTCTAATCATACAATATTATACAAACCAGCCGTTGTTTGTAGCCATCATACAACGTACCCTCAAACCCTCAATCAACTGGTTACCACGTACCACCGCCAGGATCGTGACAATCTCTAGCAGGTAGTAGAGAGCCTGTATTACAGAGAGCGTCAAACTGCTCGATCGCGATCACGTGGTTTATAGGCCGCATTTGCTATACGAGTTGCGAGGACGTGCCGAAGGCGTTGATCGTCTGCAATCGTCTTCGCTTTTCCACCTGCTTCTCCCTCCTCGCTACGCGAAACTGCAGCGCATGCGCGCTTGCGACGAATCTCTGCAGGAGGCGTCCGCCATTGAATTGCAAACACACCACAATCTAGGCTCTCCAGCAGGTAGTAGCGCTCAAAGTAATAGGCGGCGCGGTCCGCCGCCCTAATGAAGAGATTTAGTCGTCCATCCACTCAAATCACGTTCACTGCGGAGGACAGCTGCAGGATCTTGGGCTCCTTGGGTGCTGTTTGTTTGGTTCGCAGTCTGTGTGTTCGCGTGTCCGTGGGTGTTTCGGGTGGTCCAGACGTTCCAATCGCCCAGCGAAACGATGTGATTGTCCTCGACACAGCGGTCTAGAAGGTGGTGTTGGCCCCAAAGTGGCGTCGTGCTTGTTCGTCGCGCAGTCCACAGCTGTGATCCATCGAGTGGTGAGTCAACGCGCTCGGCTGTGGGCACAACATCACCTTTCTGAAGACCCGCACGATGGTAATGGCCGAAGGCGAAGCCTCGGCGACCAAGTTGACTGACAGCTCGTTCCGGAAAACCCTGTACGCGCTCGAGCAGTGGCCCAGCGCGATCGAAAGCCTCCGCAACGAAAACCACTCGCCGCAGTTCGTGAGCACTTTCTGCGGCCTCCTGGACCGCACCTTGTCGGAGTTGGAGGTAATCTCGTCGCTGATGGACAAGCAGAACAAGAGGCAGGACGGGGCCGAGTCCAAGTCGGACGAAGCGCCCGCGACCTGCGCCAAGGAGGACGCGAAGGAGGACTCGGCGTCGCCGGCCGCGGACCCCAAGCCGCCGGTCAAGAAAGCGCGGATGAAGTACACGCCGCTGAGAAAGCTTAGCACTTGACTGTTGCCATCTCGCTTCTCGTGAGGCACAATACGGCCAACGCGAAGACACATCGGGTTGGCCGGAGTGTCGTGCTGTGTCGCCAATGTTCCGTTTCTGTTAGAAAGTAATGTGCCGTTTCGTATGTTGTAACTACAGTTTAATCATCTGTAATATTCCAGCGATTCCGCTATCGCACCTTTATAGGGACATAGCTGTCTAGAAAGAGGCGTCGTTGACAGTTTTGGGGTAACCCCTGCCCCAAAACTGTTAACAAACTGGTAGACGAGAATTCAGAGGCTTGTAATGTTGACACTGTTGTGTTTGTGAGCTGGTGTTCTGCACCTTACCGTGTGCTTCCTCGGCATGAAGTTCAGCTTATCCGAGAGAGTTTCACATTCCATTTGTTCATTTTTCTTTTCGTAATTTTATCTTCCATTGTGATGTGCACGTTGATTTCTGTTATAGGTCTGTTGTTTGTGTCGTCCATTCACTTTTCTGTCATACCTTGTAAACCAGGCACCACCGTGTTCATTTGTGTAGCATGCAGATGCTTGACGCACTCTTTCGAGAAAGGAGCTTACTTTGTTTAAACGTGTATGACGCAGCGCTCGACGAGGCCACACGGCTTCAAACTCCTCACCAGGGGCCAGCAAAGTGCACATTATCAACTGGTTCTAAGAATGGTTGTCACCAACATCGGGTCTTGTTATTATCATAGTCGGAAGATTCCTCACTACGAGCATGTTTTGCAAGTTCCACTAGCTTCTGTGACTTAAGTGAGAATTTATTCTGGATGCTTCGAGCAGGTTTCAGAGCAACCAAGGTATGAAGTAAAAGAAACATGATGTGAAAACAGTGATGTTGCTTTGTATATGGTGCCATTCATTGTAACAGCGACTGGTATAACGGCATCATTCTCATAGTCGGCCAAACTTGAGCACTTTTTCGGATTTTTGGCGTGCGATCTGAAAGTGTCTGAAGCCATGCACTCCTGTGGCCTCACTGAACACTGTGTGTAAGAGACTTGACACAATAGGCGTACGGATGTATGTTGAATATGTATTGACGAAGAACCACCCAAAATATTACGGGCATTATGGGCAGCATGTCCCCATTGTTGATTCTGTCTGTGCCTCTTCATGTGTTTTGCATTAAAAGCAGCTGATCAGCTTATTTCTTAGTGCCCCAAACAAACCTTGTAGTTGATTCACTGACTCTGTGCATGCTAAGGCAGCAAGTATGACCTTGTACTTTTCTATAATGCTTTGTTACATGGACATGCACAACCTTGAAATGCTTGCCTGCTGAGGAAACTTTTGCTGGGCATCCGACACTCAAATTGTCGGCGTGCGGCGCCTGGGGAAGTCGACAGTGGTCAGGGTCACCTTCGAAGGCAAGGACTTTCCGCAATATGTCCACATGGGATACGTGAGTCACCCGGTTGCACTCTTTGTGGCTCATCCTCTGCAGTGTTTCCGGTGCAACAGAATGGGCCACATCGCCGCAATCTGTGAGAGAACGAACGTGCGCGAAATGTTCAGGCAATCGCGAAACATCGACATGCGAGACGCGAGACCGCTCGCAGCGTCAACTGTCGACGAGACCACGTTGCCATATTCTCGGAGCGTCCCGTCCTGAGGAAAGAACGGAAAGTGTGCAAGCAGCGCACCAGGTCGGCCTCCACCCACACGGAAGTGAGAGCAGCTGTACGAAAGCAAAACACGGACAAAGTAGCCTGCCGGCGGGGCGCACCTCCTACAGCAGCCTCAGGAGCTCAGAGTTCGAAGGGACGGGCAAGACTGCCAGAAGACGATTTCCCGCCGCTAGTAGCGCGATGAACCGGGGCGAAGGAGATGGCGGGGCACGAAGACGTAGCCCGCTCTGAACCAACGGAAAGCAAGCGACACGCCAACCAGAAGGAACAGCGCAGGTGGAGAGGTGCCAGTCTTTTGCCCACGTGGCACGAGATGTACGCCACAAGACTCCATCGACGGGAGAGGCTACAGACGCTGCCCTACTACGGATGATTTCACGGCTCTTCAGGGCGGTGCGACAACTGGCACAAGCACGACACCACACACCGGAAGCGAAATTCGCCCTGGAGGTACTAGATGCTGTCGGGGAGAGTCTCGAAGGAATCGTCACACAGAATGCCTAAGCCGGGTATCGTGAGTCGACAGACGCAAGGTAACTCGACAAGTACCCCAACTCTGAGGGAAGGGCGACAGCCCAGCCATAGGACGGGGGACAGGACGTACCAACTGTGCTACAATGGAACTGCCGTGGACTCGCGGCCAGACACAGCGAACTAACCTTGCATCTGCAACGCTACCCAAGCCCAGTACTGGCAATCGTAGAAGCCGGCCTTCCGGGGAAGCGGACACTACCTGGGTACGCAAAGCTTACTACGCAATCCATCCCCAGTTTTCCCCATGGAAGTGCGGCGCTGTTTATACGACAAGGAGTGCCTTACTTTCAAGTGGACACCAGTCAGTTGTTAACCCTGTCGGCGGAGTTTGTGGCCGCAAGAGTCAGTATCGGCAAAAGGACTTTCCATGTGCTCGTGGGGTATGTGCAGCCGGATGGCACAGAGTGGCCGACAGATGACCTTCTGACATGGTGCAAGAACATCGACGAAGACCTACTTCTGTGTGGCGACCTCAGTGCGCACAGTGAAGCATGGGGCAGTCGGAAAACAAACAAACGGGGGGGACGCCGTCGCAAAAGTGCTCGAGGAGCTTGACTTGGTCGTGGCAAACGACGGTGGGCCGACCTTTTCAGGCCTCCCAGGACGTATAGCGCCATCAATGTCACGGCGCATACACCAACACTCGAGCTGGCATAGGCAACTGCCCCGGACACCAAAGGGAGCGACCATTTCCCTATCCACATCACCGCCAAGGGGTACCAGATGGTCAGGAAGGTCGTGCGGTCATGCACAAACTGGGACGTTTTCCGCGCAGCGTTGGACACAAGCCGTGCAGACATTGCGACAGCCATCGTTCAGGCTCTGCAGGAGGCAACACACACGACGTGCATCTCTGAATGGCTGCCAAATCCCGACCTCACCTTCCTGAACCTGCAGGCGGCGCGAACAAGGGCTCATTGAAAGTACCGACGAACAAAGAACCCGGAGGACAAGACCCAATTTAACAGAGTGTCGGCAAAGTTACGAATACACGCCAAGGCGCTGGTCAGAGCTCGATAAAAGCTGGTGTGCAGGAACATCAAAGCTCACTCATCACTGCCCAAACTCTGGAGAGTCCTAGGTGCAATGACCGGGAGCTGCAGAACAAGGCACGCTCTGCAAGTCTTAGTACTCGCGGCGATATCCGGTATCTCGGGGCCTCGCCCCGAGATACCGGAAAAGAGTGCAGCGGGACCCGACGGAATCCCTTACCAGGCACTCACGAACCTTCCACATGACGCACAAGAAGCCCTCGTCGCCTGGTTCAACACCATATGGGACTCTGGTGACGTACCCGACGGGTGGAAATTGGCAACCGTAGTGCCCCTACTCAAGGCAGGAAAGCCCCCGCCAAGGCGGAGTCCTACCGCCCGGTGTCGCTAACGTCATGCGTAAGCAAGGTGTTTGAGAAAATGGTGCAAGCACGCCTTCGCTGGTATCTGAATGCACACTGTCTCCTCCCCGAGTGTATGACTGGTTTCAGGAGAGGTCTGTCAGCCCAGGACAGTATCTTGGACCTTACGAGTGACCTGGAGGAGAACAAGAATAAACAAAGAAACACGGTTGCAGTCTTCTTGACATGGAGCGGACTTAGACGGCGTCCCGCTTTCCACCATCCTCCGCAGACTGACCGAGGCGGGGCTTACAGGCAAAATCCAAGCCTTCCTAGCGAACTTCTTGACGGGGCGAAAAATACAAGTTGATTCTGGATGCACAGTATCGTCACCAAGGGTGCTCCACAGAGGGTTGCCTCAGGGAAGCGTGCTGAGTCCAATGATCTTCAACATTGTGATGGCCCAGCTACAGTGCTCCATCCCACCAACGCCCCTGCCGGTGCAGGTATCGCTATACGCAGACGATGTATGTCTCTGGGTATCGGGCATTTACACCACTCAGATCCATCGGAGCATACAGGACGCCATCCACGCTGTGGACAATTTCCTGACCAAATCGGGGCCTGAACCTCTCCAGAGATAAGGCAGCCTGGATGTCCATACGGGGGAACGGACGCCACTTTCGCCCACCATGCAGACATCAAGTTGGCAGGAGAAAGGATCACACGCGTAACAAGGTGACGGTTCTTAGGAATCGTCCTCACAGCGATGGGCTCAAGCCGCGAAGGCGACCGTCGCAACCTGCAGGCCGGCCACGAATGCCGTCTGCCGCATGACTGGGGCCACATGGGGCTGCACAGAACGAACCATCCTGGCCGCCCAGACAGCGCTCGTCACGTCAAGGATACTGTACAGGCTGCCCTACATGTCCCCATCCCCGATCGGGCCTGGAGAGGTTGGAACAACTGCACTACAGGGACTTCGCACGGCGTTGGGGATCCCGAAGGCTGCCACGAACACCCCCTCCAAGAGGCGGGGTTAGAGTCGCTCGAGAGTTTTCCAACTGGCACGACTGTTGACAACCCACCCATGGGCAGATGCTTCCTGCGTATAGAATTCGGGGCCGGACGACAGCGTCATGGAGCAAGGTGGTGGAAGTTTTCCTCCGAGTCGCGGCCCCCTAACGATGCCACAGAGCGAGTCAAGGGCACCACCATGGGAAGTGCCAAAGGTAGCTAGTGAGGTACGGATTAAGTACCTGTGCTCCAAACAAGACAAGCCACCCCTTGTCATCAAGGAATTAGTGGATGCATGCCCACCTGGAAGAACGTCACAGCGGAAACCTGCAGATATACACTGGCGGGTCGGTAAACCACTCATGAACCTCCAGCACAGCGGCTATCACGTACCGAAACTAAGTCTGGAGTGGAGTGGCAGATTCCACACGCACACGTCTAACGACGGCTGAGCTGGTGGCCGTGGAAAAAGCTCTCCTGGAGGCCGCCAAGTTGCCGCCCCAACCGATGGTCTTACTCATGGACTCCCGGTGCGCCATCCAAGAGATAGCCAATGCCGAGATTGGAGACCCTGCAACGGCCGCTGCAAGGAAGGCCCTGGCTATCTTGGAAGCGCATGGCTCTTCAGTTTGTTCCAATGATCCCAGGCAGTGGCGTCACGAGGGTCAGCGGCACCCGGGGCAGCCCGCCGCGACACCCCCCCCCCCCCGCTCTCGCGTGTCCCGCCGCGACCCCCCCCCCCCCGCTCGCGTGGCCCGCCGCGACTCCCCCCCCGTGGCCCGCGCACCCCCTAAGCCGTGCACCCGCGGTCCGCCCCCCGCCCCCCCTGGACGCCACTGATTTCCCGGGGCATGTCGGCATCCGGGAAATGAACGCGCGGATGACCTCGCCGCGGAAGCGCATCAGTTACCCCCACGGTCCCCACACCTGCACACCCACTACAGGCAGCTCTCGACGTCCGCTGGCATCTCCTACAGGAGAAGCCGGAGACATCTCTACCCAAAGGCACCCTGACCGGCCTCTGCCGTGCAGCGGAGACACTGGTGCGACGACTACGGACAAATACTGCATACACAAACGAATTCCTTGCTAAAATGGGAAAACGGCAGAGCTTAAACTGTCCCCAATGCAGGGCAGAAGAGACGATCCACCACATCCTCTGCGTCTGCCCGGCATACGAGATCCAACGGCAAGTGCTGCGTCAACGGGTTAAGGAGGGCACCCAGGTGACAACAGACGACTTGCTCTTTCCCGACGGGCCCAGACGAAAGTGCCCGAGGATTTTCAATGCATTGTTGGCCGGCTTTCCTACGACACACAACTGATTGAGCGCCTGCAGCCAAAGTAGGCCCACACTCTTAGAAAAAAGGGTATGAATAGTCCTCCCTAAAAGGAGGAACGGTCTTGTAACCTATGTTCCTACATAAAGGGAGAAACCTTCGTCCCTGAAGCAGGGGGGCAACTAGTTCCTCCGTCGCCTGCATCTCATTATGGCGGCCCTGAATCGAGCAAATCGAGCTCAATAAGGCTTAACGAGTACGCTACGTCTCTTGTACGGGACGAAAGGAGCAGCAAATAAAAGCGTAACACGAGCTTTCCGCGAACTGTGTTTATTTCCGAAGCAAGGTTCCCCCGCAGGTACAGGAACTTCAGTTTCGAAAGCAGTTACTCAGTCTTCTTGTCGTCAGCCCTGCGATGTTAAACGGAGACAACCGATACCCAGTTACTTCGCGCACTTCACGTCTTACCTTTGCTGATCCTCGAGTCGCAATTATTTCGCCAACCGCACACCAAGGAGGAATAGCAAACTAAACCGCGAAACCAAAAGCCGCTCTCAAAAGAACAAACTCGAAGCCGCTGTTTACCGCGTAGCGTGAAAGAAGGTTAAATCGCTTGCCACCAGATGGCAGGTTCAAGTAGAGTGAAAAATATAGCACTTTGGAATTACAACAGGTATGAGGTGGTGAGAGAGATTTGGAAAGGGGTCATGGTGCCTGGTTTAACTTTTGGAAACGCAGTGCTATGCATGAAATCCGAAGTGCATGCAAGACTAGAAATAAAACAGCGCGGAGTAGGTAGGCTGGCTTTGGGGGCACATTGCAAAACGCCAAACCAGGGAGTGCAAGGCGACATGGGATGGGCGTCATTTGAGGGCAGGGAAGCTGCGAGCAAGATAGAATTTGAGGATCGGTTGAGGCAAATGGATGGGGAGCAATGGGCACGAAAGGTTTTTAGCTTTTTATACATGAGGAGTATAGACACAAAGTGGAGACAGCGCACTAGGAAATTAAGAGGAAAGTTTTGGGCTATAGTGGGGTTACGGAAGAGCAGGTCTCCGTTAAGAAGAAAGTTAAGGCCACAGAAAGAGATCGGTGGCTAGAGGGAATGCAGACAAAGAGGGCTCTGGAAAGCTATAGATAAAAGAAAACAGTTATTGCCAAAGAAAGCATTTATGATAATTCTAGGGAAGCTCATTGTTGTTTGAGGCAAGGACAGGTGTTTTGCGAACCAGAACATACAGAGCGAAGTACCAGGAAATGGATACAGTGTGCGCTGCTTGTGGAGAGGTGGACGAGACGGCTGAGCACTTGATACTCTACTGTAAAGGGCTTCACCCTATGCCTACCGAAGACAACATAGATTTAATAAAGTCATTGGGTTTTAGAGACAGCGAAGGAAAAGTGGATTACAAGACAGTAGAGATTACCAAGCAAAGATTAAGTGAATGGTGGCAGAAAGCACGAGAAAACTAGGTATTTTCTTATTAACTGATGGCAAGGGGGTTTTATAGCCTCACTTTCTGTTCAGTGTGGAGTGTATATACACCTTTCCAAAAAGACTCGACCCCAGGGGCAGCAAACCGTTTTCGAGCCCAGTCACTGGGTTTGAGGCTAGGCCAGCTAGGCTCTCACCGGCGTCCCTGCTAACCCTAACCGAGTGGAGCTGTGATTTCGATAGGCGCAGCCTGCGTAGGCGCAGTTTTAAACACTGCTGGCGGATAAATTCTCATCTTTTCCCGCTGTATTTTGTGTTTCATGGTGCATGCATTTTCCCGAGGTCATTGAGAAAGCATTGTACCACATTTGAAAGAAGAAAAAAAAATCTATTTACTATTTTTGTTGGGTACGCGCGCGACAGAACGAATGCGACTTGAATGTATAGTTCTAGTTTTTGTGTTTTTTTACGATAAGTTTTGACGGCTCCGCGCGATTCGCCGATTGACAAACGACAAAGCGCTTAGCTGTCAAAAATAAATTACAACAGAAGAGAGCCGAAAGGCATGCATTTGTCACGCTCACAAATAACGTGTTTAGCGATGAACAGGACACAGACATACAATTTAGAAAGTGTTAACATTCGAACAATATATTGTACGTACCACACGATGCAGCGTTATCCGAAAAGAATTTATTTGAGAAAGATCTCAAATAACACAGTCACAGTCGACAACAGTCACATCTTGACGATCGGACGGAATCCAAGATGACTTCGTTTTGGGGCACGTTTCGTGGAGAGCTTCCTTTTTTCACAACAGCACCAAGTCAAAGGATCGAACGCGACTGACCCGTTTCCCACCCCAACCCGGACAACTATTTTTGGAGATGACTGAGGATTCTACGCGGATTATCTCTGGGAGGGGGAGAACAATGTTCGCAAAATCGCGTCGAGGGTCGTTCGACGTCCTCCACTTCCTTCGTTTCCCGTGAATGTTAAGCAGAAAAGCTTGAATGGCAGGCACTTACCAGCCTTATTTCGCACAATGGAAGATAACACAGAAAGGGTACGCAGCACGCATAAAAAAAAATTAAGTGGAAACTTTCAAGAGGGGCGAGAAAACGTCGAATGCAAAACCGCAAAAACACAGGTAGAGAACCGCGCTGAGCGGGTCTTCACAGCTCCAAGAGAGTGGCAGAAAATTTCTAGCTGATAGAGGGCGCGCGAGTCGCACCAGCCGCATCAGCATCAGCAACATGGCGGCGGCCTGGGAGCGTTTTTTGGAAAGGTGTATAGTTTTCACATTTAAATATTCTAAGCTTAAATGGTAAGACAAATTGGCTAGGTGGCGTAAGCTACCGCCCGATCCAAAGGGCTCAGCCGTATTCATCCATCCATCCATCCATTGCAAGTAGCAGAGCTAGGTGGCGCTAGGTACCCCCAAATTCATGTTCTACAATTTTTTTTATTTCCTCAGGCTGTCCTAGCGCTTTCAGATCCTCTACTACACACACATGTAAACACATTGTGCATACCACAAGCATCAGGTGAACATACATTGAGGACACGCACAAACATGGCACATACAAACGTCAACACAACGTAACCCGAACACTACGCCCGAGCAAAAAAATTGGTTTGCTCTTTATGTTTATACAGCCTTGATGGGGAGATGCCAACGTTACTAGAACTCTCTAGTAACGTTGGGAGATGCGCCTCAACGGGTAATCGGTCTCTTAGCTGAAGATGAGAAATTTAGCCAGTGCGGTACAACCGCTAACCTGGGGTTTTTAACGTGCATCACGCAGTAGGTGATCTACACGAACGCGTGCCGGCACGAAACTCATCCAGATCGAAACGGGCGGGGGTGGTGGTATGCCCGGGAGCTCTGCGTTTCCGCCTTTTATACTGGTCGTTTTGAACGCACGGAACTTTTCGGTGACTCCCTAAACAATAAAAATATTCCCAGCATGTTGATTTTTCTCCCAGCAATGTCATACCCCTGAGAGTATTTTGAATGGCTCAGGGGATGAATCTCTTATAAAAAGTAAACGCTCGATCATGCCGTAATTATTTGAAAGCCAATAAATCAAGCCGCTCCAATGCGGCTCGAAGCCATGAGTTTGTTTCGTCGCACGGCACGTCGTAGCCTGTATTTCTATTGTAGTGTTTGTTTTTCTATTCGTGCTGTTGGCGCACGGCTTCAATTGCCGTCTTGAATTAATCTCTGTAGAGCGGATATTCACTCAGCTAGTGATGCTTCACGGGCAGAGAAAGCGCTTTCCGATCAACTTCAACGCAGTGAAAGCCGCGACTTGCGGCAGGTGTTAAAGGGGTCCTGCAATCATATTTAAGCGTCTACCTTTTTTGCGGTTTCCACGTCTCTTGGGGTTCGGGCAAGCCAGCGGGCACGGAGAGAGTAACTAAATATCAGTGCATCATATTTTAACCGGACGTCGCGGAAACCTCCTCCACCGACGGGGGCGACCCGCGGTACCGAAAGCGCGCGATATGTGACGTCTTAGGTCCTGGGCTTACTACTGGTCAGAGCCGCTCAAAGCTTCTTTTTAGTCGAAATACAAAATATAAGTGGCGCGAACCGTTTCAATTATTCATAAAAGTAGTTTTTGTTCACTATTTTAGATCAGAAAAGAAACAAATGCAGTTTATAAAGTACGGAAACAAGAAATGACCCGTCGACATACCCGCCACCAAGCGGTGGAAAAGGTGGCGCATACTAGAAAGGAGTAGTGGGATCACGCGCCGACACGGAAAGGTCCCGGATGTACGCGGCGGCGCTGCGGTCGTTTACGGATTGGAGGAGCTGACCGGCTCCGAGCGTTCCGAAGGCCTTCGGCGGGAAGCTTTGTCACGCGGTATGGCCGTTTCGCGGTACGGCAGCGCGAAGCAGCTCCCATTCTGAACTGATCGTTACCCCGTGTTTGCTGTCGTTTGTGGCCAATGAAGTGTCATGTCGAATTAGTGTTTAATCGCGCAGCAAATGCAATGAGAGCCGCTCCGGCTGCACGCTGCATACAACCTATCCAAAACATGCTTTAGTGGCGCCCTCTCGCGCCGTCGACACGGAGTGCGGCAGCCGTGAGCGCTCGCGATGAGCCCACTACCCCTCCTCTAGTTCACGGCCACTCAAGCAACCAAGGACGTCATGAGGGAGGTTATTTTTTGCTTGTTTTTGTAATTTTGATTCGGCGATAACTTTTAAAATAAAGCGAATTTCGAGAAAAGAAAAGTTTCATTAAGTTGCTACGTTCAGTGCGCTCAGGTTCGGTGCAAATTAAAAACCAGTAAAAAAGTGCTTGCAGGGCCCCTTTAAAGGGATACTTCAACGAAATTTGAAATATTCCCGTCGTGTTCAAAAAATAGGTTGAATATGATCCACAATATCCGTAAATGACAATCGCCCGTTTGTATTTTGATCCTGGTGGCTGTATTTTTCGTTATAAACGGCCCACTCTGGCAAGCGCTCGGAGAAGGCCCAGCGCAATCGTGACGTAAGTCGTCTCAAACGAGCAAAGCTACGGCGAGGCTGACGTCGAGAGGATGGCCTAGTCGGTCCAGCCACCGAAGCGGCTGCTTTTGTACGAATTTTGAGTGACGGGTTAATCTTCTATAATCTTGTAGGGGGACAATAGCGACTTCTGCGACACACAAAAGGGATTCTCGGGAAGAGGGGAGTTCCTCCTTCCCCCCTTCTCTCGTCGTGGCCGGAGGCGGAGACGATTTCCGTCACTAGCTCTCAAGGTTCCTAGACGAGCATTACAAACGAGGCGTTAGCGACATCCACCAGGTGCTCTTTGCTAATCGTTTAATTCGTTTTAAAATTCCTTTTCGAGACTTTTTTAGCAAGATATTGGTATGTTCCATGTGATACTGCTCTTTTGGACACATATAGACCAAAAAATGAGCGCCGAAATTTCGTTGTAGTATCCCTTTAAGTGTACGGAGCTACGCCGCGGGTCAGCTCGAAAACTTCTAGCGCTCATCCCAGCGCGCCACTTGGAGGGCAGTTTCTCCAGGGAACCGTAGCTTTTTTGAACAAAATGTAAGGGCGCAAACGAGCTGGTGTACATGGCACATGATTGAAAAAACCCGAGACTGCGGGTAAACCTTGTTAGAGACTTTTTAGTGTTGTGTCGTTTACCCGCAGTCTCGCGGTTTTTTCAACCATAGCTTTTTTCTTTCTTTTTTTTCGATTTTACCTACTATTCTTTTTTAATGCTGAAATTCCACACTGTAAATATACGTGCTTTCCGTCATAATTTCGTACTTTTCAGTCCTTTCTACAGAGCGCAATCGCTCTCGGGGAGGAGACAACCGACAGTCACATTGGCCACAGTACGATAGGAGCTTACTGTTCAGACCAGCGTTCCAACATGACAATCCGCACGTCGACCGATTGCACCTAATCGCTCAAGTGGTCTTAAACCCTTTAATGTAAAGCGGAATGTCAACCTGCGACACCCCGCCCCCTCCGATCAAGGCTCGACTAGCGGCATCAATGCCCGACAGTTTACGTCATCTCATCTTGTTGTTACACCACTGATACGCGAACACACGGTCACATCGGCGATAATTCCAGTCTTCTGTTCACAACGCACAACACTGCCATCACGATGTTGCTGCTATGTTGCTGACACGCAGAAATACAAAGCCACGTTGATTGCCGGTTGGCACTCGGCATCGGAAAACAGAACCGAACTCTGCACGGAAGGCACCTAGGCGCCGGCAGCAAAACCTGCCGGTCTTGGACGCAGTTCCTGCGATTTCCATAACGCGGCGAAAACGTCGACACAGTTCCGCGTGGTTCCGCTACTGTAGATCCGCGTGCGTCCCGCAATCGCGCAATCCGAGACGGCCATCTTACCCAGAGTACGTAGCGCTGCTGGCACTGCTCCGGAACTTCGCTGTTTCTAGCGGCTTCGTTTGCTCGTTTGATAAAATTAGGAATAAAAACATCGATGCAAGCGAAATGTTCTGCACAGTTTGGACTAGAAGACGGATTACAGGCGGCCTTCGCTGCCGCTGAAGCTCAATCAACTCAGCAACATTGATTAAACAACGTGCGCGACGTGCTCGAAAAACGAAACCGAAAGAAGATGAGTCGGGAGGGCGAAAGCTTTCTCCCGTCTGCCCGGAGAAGGAGGAAAACGTCTCGTTCCTCCCTTCTTCTCGTGTCCGCTTGGGGGCGCGTCAGTAGAAGGGAGGAAGACGCGCCGTTGCTACCTTTTTCCTCCATTTTTTTCTTAGAGTGCAGGCTCTTAGTTTTCTTGTGGTAACCGGACAAAAGCTCACCCATTTTTTCACAGACCCGGACAAAAGCTCACCTCTTTTTTTTTTCCTACCCGGGCGAAACACGGGCTGGGATAAAGTGCGGACGCGATGCATATTGCACCATTTTTAGGAGAACTGGTACCCCATCCCATGCAAAGGTGTCGACAGAAAAGCCATAACAGGCAGAGAAGAAAAGATTTGGGACCAACATTTAGGTAACCGAAATTGAGTGGAGCTGATAAGAGCAAGCTCGCTTGACTCAAGGTATATCCTTGAGCCATACCCAAGAAACTTCGTGAACCGAATTTTTTTGAACCCGAAAAGTGACCGAAGAAGCGAAGTCACGCTTCGATGACCTCGCTTTTCCATTGTGCTTATGTCACGCTAAACGCGCACATCAAGGTTAGGCACAATATCTCTTCATTACTTGTGCATGGGTTTTCTTGGGGTCTAGGGTAATATTTGAAGTGAATGGCTAGGAAAATTAAATGGTTTCCGTCATTGTGCGTCATAAATGTATTTGAAATCAAGGATTATATCAGGGTGATGTGAAAGGAAACTGAAGCAAGACAGTAATATACAAACCATTGAGTTGCGGATTTTTAAAAATATGTTTATGGAACGGGAGTTCGGCCTTTTGGACAAGTACAAGACAGATGACCAATTTAGAAAGCTGCGTGGGAGTTTGGATAGGCTGCCGCTCCTTCCATCACAACTCGCACCCGAAGAACTAACCTAAATCAGGGAAAAGTCTTACAGGTGCCATAGGCGACCTGCTGGACTGCTTTGATTGCACGTATGTCAACGGCCTCTTCCGTTATGCTTCTGCCCCTGCGGTGGCACGCAATACCGAATTCTTCCCTTTGCCTGACTGTGCGACGACAACGACCGGAGTTTCCCCCTGAACGGTAGAATATGCACTACGCCACTCTTCATTGCAAGATAAATACTGGATGAACAATACCTGCGAAGGATGGAATATCGGGTTCCAGAATTGCTTGTCGGCTACACCCATCCAAGCGTCTGGAGGCTGACTGCATACCGAAAAAAAGAGCAGGCGCTCGTTGCCATGGCATTGACACAAGCCCGGAGAGGTGAACCTTCAGAGAAGCGGGTGCGAAAAACCACTCTGCGCCTACCAGAATCGTCTGAAAAATATTTTGAGGGGTTCCAGGTACACCCAGATCTATAGACTGCTGGAGCTAGTAAGGACTGCATTCGCTTCTAACCAATCGATGAATAAAATTGTATTTACTCTAATCAACGAACCACGCGTCTGTCAGATTTAATTTATCGTTGCATTTTAGCGTCGTACGCTTGCACCAAAGGTGTCAGCACTTCGAGTTAAGACCAACATTAAATTTTCTCCCGATGAGCTTTTGTCCGGTGAGCTTCTGTCCGGGATTCTTTTCTTGTTGCAATACCTTTATTTTTTGTACACCATGGAGCTTTTATTGGAGCTCGTAACCTGCCCAGGCCAGCACATCCGAGCTAGGCTAACCTATGCGACGTTAAACCCCAACGATCAACCACCACCACCAATACCTCAAAGCGCATGCACGGCGGGACCGCAATGGCAACCACGCTAACCCGTCCATCTTCTTTGTTCAGGTTTGTGACAAACATGCATGCTTCTTGCTTTCGAAGCGATTATAGAGGTATTGTTGTCCTGCCGTGCCCGGCCATAGTTGAGTGTCTTCTTGTGGGTGCATGGAGTGTCATTTTGATCCTTCTGTCTGGGGACGTCGAGCAAAATCATGGGCTAGGGAATAGAAGAACTATAAAGGTGATGATGAACGCCATGCTTAACGCACAGAATGACCTTAAACGCAGATTGTTAACCTGGCGGCTTCTCGGAAATAGCGGGGATCGACAGTCAACGCTAGAATGGGTGAAGTAACAGTAGCTCTACATGAGCATAAGGGAGAGATTCGAGTTGCTGCTTCAGGGGGAAGTCACATCCTTTAAAAATGACCTCGAGCTCCACCAAAAGCGCCTTGACTACTAGTCGCCGCAAACCTTGTGATCTTCGGGTTTCCTGAGCCCTACCGCGAAAACACCAAAACATTAAGAAGCCAGATAATCGAGGACTTAATAGGACAAAAGCTTGGAGTGGCTGTTAGCTCGGTGGAAAGAGTTCACAGAATAAGGAAAAAAACAACACAAACCGCGGCCTGTAATTATAAATTTCTTCGACTATAAAAAAAAAAAACTGAAGGTACTAAAAAATTTTAATAAATTGAAAGGTACCACAATCTCAGATAATCATGACTTTTGTAAGAGTACTCTGGCAAAAAGGAGGAAGCTTTGGTCTAAATTTGGCGACTTCAAAGCCAGAGGACGTAAAGTAGTGCTAGACCAGTGGTGGCCAGGCTGGCCCGGCCTAAGAGCCGCAAAGGAAACCACGAAATTGCTAAGAGCCGCCGAAATGGGGGGGGGGGGCACAACAAAAGCCGCTGCCTGGTTAACCCCCCCCCCCCCCCAAAGCATAAAAAAGCAGCTTGCGGGTCACAACTACGAGCCGGTAAAAATAACAATGAGAATGTTCCCGGGTCTTTTGTGAAGTTCAGCATAATGTCTGTGACTAGTGGAAGCTATGAATGAGGTGAACCCGGGCTTCCGCGACCTTCAAAAAGAAACGATATGGAGGGAACATCCGTTACCTAAAGGGGACAACCGCGAGACAGAACATTTCCTCGACCCCAAGCCAAAGTGCATGCATGTTTTGAGTGTCCCTGTCCTTGATGCCTTTCCCCCTAGGGTCCGGCAAAACTCTCTCGAACAATGAACGAAACAGGATCTGTTGAAACATACGTGTGAAAAGCGGTTCGACTGTACGTACGTATAGGGGCACAAGGCTGCCAAACCGTAACTCTTCTTTATTCTGAAATCCTTTCCTTCTTTCCTGGGGAAACGCGGAAAAGGGCGGGGCGGGGGGGGTTCCTTTACGAGGGATCCGCGAGCCGCACCGTGACCAGCAAAGAGCCACATGCGGCTCGCGAGCCGCGGTTTGGCTACCCCTGTGCTACTACTTCGTTTCAGCTTGGGTCCAGACGCAGCCGATGCTACGAGCGCGAGCGTGTGGCCCTGAACAGTGCTTGCATTGCACGAGCGCGTGTGCTTGGCAGGGACGCTGAAAGCCCGGAGCTCGCGCTTGTAGCATCGCCTGCGTCTGGACCCAAGCTGAAACGAAGTATAGACTATGATAAACTACGAGTTGATGACGAACTCTATGAATGAGGAAAACGGCTGTCCCAAGTGCATCCGCTCTCAAAAAACGTCGAAACGATGTATATTTAGGGTTGTTCGTTTTCGGGTTTTATATTTTTTCAAATTTGGGGGGTAAAAATCGGGTGCTATCTTTCAAGCTGTGTAATCGGGGAGAAATCGGTTTTTTTGAGGAAATATTCCGAAATTCGGGTTTTTTCGGGTTTTAATTCACAAATGTACTTTTGTAATACAGTGAAACCCGTTTAGAACGAACCCACGTACAGCGAATTATTGTCGATATCGAACTCACGGAAAATTTAAATAAAAATGCATGTAAAAAGTACTTTCTATAACGAACAACATATTGGCTATATCGAACTTTTTCCTCCCAGGAAGGCTTCCAAAACGTGCAGACAATCGTCTCTAGCCCGTTCCTCCCCCCCCCCAAACAAAAAAAGTAAGGTACGAAAAAAAAATTCCAAAAGCTCAAGCTGCGAACAAAAATTAGCGAAGAAATCCGATTCCGGAAAGGCACACACAGACACACAAAAACCATTCAGCGCAAAGCGGTTGCTAACGAAGAGAAGTAATTCAAAAAGAAGATAAGTTACTACTTTCTTCTAGGAGATACCTTCTCTTTTTTTTGTATCTCGTTTTATTACTGTACTTTATGGTATTTCTCGGTGTCTTTGTTACAATCTACACTTCGGGCTGAACTCGAATGAGTCCGCAGTATTAGTAAATAAATCAAATTTTAAACAAAGGAAGTAGGTAGCGGGTGCGGCTCGCTGAACTTACCGGGAAGATGAACCTCTTGACGGTGCGCGGAATGTAGGCGGGCGCCACGTACAGGTCGCCGCCGTTCACGTCCACCAGCGTGCCCTGCACGAGGAGGATGTCTTCGACGTCGGGGCTCCGCAGGAAATCGTGCGCACTCGACAAGTCCGGGAGAAGAAAGGACTGCAGCCGAAGCTTGATTTTTTCCATGGGCCATGTCTGTGAAGGATGTGACCGAACCTGACGCAATGTCTGTTCGGTGGAAAGCTACTCACTGCGTTACTAGATTAGCTGAGTTGTGGAACTCCCGCGGAAAAAATAGTACCCCCCCCCCCTTACTCCCCTCCACCGGTTTGAGTTGAGCTAGTTGGTACACGGTCACTGATGCTGGGGAAACAGCTTAAAGGGGTACTGAACCGAAATTCGGATTTCGCAAAATAAGGCCGCAAAAGCGTTGAACGGGACGCTACGAACTCCAAAACATAACTCATACATCGATATCTCGAACGAACGGCCGTACTTTTGGAAAACAAGGGCGCGATCAAGCGAGGTCTTTGACGTAATTGTCTTCCGGGAGAATTTGAGAATGTGAGGGAGCGGCCTCACTTCAATCCTCCGCGCTTCGGTTCACCATGGGCCGACGGGACGTAGCGAGGAGGAGAGGGACTGAGAATCGCGACGCGCCTTGTCCCGTCGGCCGTGTTCAGTCACGCACTTCTTTTCCAAAAATAGGGCGATCCGTTAGAGATATCGATCGCTGTATGAGTGATGTTTTTTGGGTTTTGCAGCGTCCCGCCCATCCGTCAAGCTTTGTTTTGTGAGCTCTAAATTTTGGTTCAGCATCCCTTTAAACACTAAACGATTACGCATAGAGACGGGACGAGACACACACGCAAAGCTGACTATCAACCATTCTTTAGTATTTCGTTTTCCTCATCCCTCGGTTTAGTTTTTTTCCTCATCCACTCGACCACTACATGTTTATAAGATTTGATAGTTAGGTTTGATAGCCAGTCCTCCGAGCACTCTTCACAACAATATCTACAATGGGCGGAGACCCAATGACTTGCAGTGAAAGTGAACGGTGACGTCTTTTTTCTTAGTTTACTTATTTCATTTAATTATTGTTTTCTCATGTTTGGCTTCTCTTTGATGTAATCCTTGTTTTATCAATGGGTGCATAATGTGAATCCAATTTGTCAAAACTCATAAATTTGTAGTGGTCGAGTGAATGTGAAAGAAGACTAGAACGAAGGTTGAGAAAGATGAAGTACTGAAGAATAGTTGATAGTGAGGTCTGTGTGGGTCCCGTCTCCACGAGTAATAGTTTAATGTTCAAACTGTTTCCTACCGTCAGTCACCCTCTTCAGCCCAACTCCCGTCATTTGAAGCGCCATCTAGAATTTCTTTCAAAAACCGCGCACCGATAAGAGTAGGCTCGTTCGATTTATCTGTACCGATGCAGGAGGTGCAGGTCAATTGAACGAGCCTAGTAACTAGATGGCAGAGTCAGAGTACTGCCTTTCCTTTAGGGGAAGGAGCAATTACGGTTCCGTGTGACACGAATTCCTCCTCCTTTTAGGGGATTGTCCTTTCTACTAAAAGGAGCTTGGGCAGTCCGTCTGAGAGGAGTTTTATACTTTACCACAGAGTATGGTGAAATGCCAAATAAGGAAATAATCATATTTTAATAAGTAAAAACTTTTGCCTCGATATACGCGCACATGTGTAGCTGATGTTTTACTAATCGTAACTCAAGAATCGTAGACATAGTGCACATACCATTGCGTGGAAGTCGGAACGATACATTTCGAATAAATCACTAATTTAGCATTACGAGTATATTATAATTAGGGCTCCGTGTTTTCGGAGTTTATTTTTTGTCAAATTCGGAGGGTGTTTTTCGGAGTTTATTTTTGGCCGAAGATTCGGAGTTTATCGGAGTTTATATTTTTTTGATTCCCAACTTTCTGAAATTTCGGAGTTTAATTTCGCTGTGTTTCCTATTAAAAATAAATAAATAAATAATAACCGAATGTAAACGTATGTCCGATAAAAAATAAAATGCGCTTCTATCAATTGAAATATCTTCAGTTGAATTTGGCGTTGGTGCCACTGCCATTGGCAATACTAATTTATCCACGACAAAAGTCACACAAAAGTGGCGCTTCGATAGACGCCGATACCTTAAAATCAATATAACTCCCGGAGGTAGTCGCTAGGAAGCTCGTAGTCATCCCATCCTATTCCATCAATCTAGCCCACGGCCGCGCGAGGCGGAGTGGTTAAGGAGGTAATAGAGAGTTTCAACTGCCCCTCTTCCCAATTTTGTACAATCCCTATGGTCCATAGCTTTCACTGTTACTAAAACATACCCTTCCCTTTCTCTAAATCACAAATCGCATGGCCCCAACTGGAAACCAAAAGAGTGGCTTTTGTCGTGACCCGAATGTACAACGAACGACCTGTTGCCCTAAATCAACCTTGAAGAGACAAGCGGCAAGACCCCTTTTGACAACGGTCCGAGATTTGAAAGATAATTATGGTGGAATTTTCCCAAAACTATTGGCTGTAAAAAAAAAAAAAAATAACTTATTTTTTTTTTGTTTGGGGGGGGGGGGGGGGGGAGTGGCATTGACACATAAATATTCGGAGTTTATCGGATAAATCCGAATTGACCGAAATTTTACCGGCGGGTGTTTTTCGGAGTTTTTCGGATTTATCCGAAAACACGGAGCCCTAATTATAATATACACAATGAAACAGCGGCCACTGATAAAAAGAATACCTCACCATTAACGCATAGTTTTATTAATTTCTCTTACTCGACATCTACGTTATGGCCTTCCGTAGAACACAAACAATATTTTGACAAACGTTGCAAAGGGACATGGTAGCTAAAGCTTCACCCTAAATACACCCCGAAGAAAATATTTTATTTTGTCCTTGGCAATAGGTTTACGTTTATGATATTCTTCCAGAGTTTCTGAGAGTGATGCGTGCGTATTGTACATCATAGCGATAGCAATTATTAAAACAAGCCTTGTAATTCTACTACCTGTGGAAACTCCCCGGTTGTATACATGCTTGCGATTGTTGTAGAATCACAAGCACGGCGGAAGGCAAAGAACGCATGTTGGTGGCCGGGCATTCGAAGGAGACGCCCTGCCGTTCCCACCCTCTCAACGACTATAGGCTAAAGAAGGTTGTTAACGATTGGTTTGAAAATGTATTCAGTGCTCTTTAACAAAACATTATTATATGCCACATATGACAGAAGAATGTTCCTACCTTTTACCTATTATTTTAGAAACACAACGAAGGGCACAGGTCTTCAAAATTAGCCACCAGCTAGCTTGCTGTTTTGAGTCCAATTACAATATACTTAGGTCTAAAGCGTGTTTTGTTTTTCGATTTTTGTAGTCCGACTATCAATGTGCCTACCTGATATTTTGGTTGCGTTTGTAAAATGAGAACGCCGAATATATTGGCAATATAGTACCAGATCTGGTACAAAAAACTTGGAGGCTCCTTGAATATTTTGATGGCTTCGGTCACGCGGCTTCTCGGGATTATGTACGCCTGTAAAAATGCAAAGACCAAACTGATACCAAATTAGGTTTCACTGAAAGCTGCATCAAAGGACCGCCGCCAATGGTGACATTTTGGCGTCAATCAGGCGCCATCTAATGACCTACAAATATTTCGTGATTTTAGTAAACAAATGAAAGAAAAAAATTACACCATCTTCCCGAGGGGAACCATGAGGTGATGCGGAGCATCGTGTTGGTTCCGCAGGAGAGAGTCAGTTGCGTGCTGACGTCGAGAGATGGCGCCACCGACTGCCCTAGCGTTTGCCCCTACGCGAGCCTTCGTCGCGGCTCGCGGCAGAGAAACTTGGAACGCTCGCCGCTCGCCGTTTTTTTTTTTCACACTTGAAGGAGAGGAGACTAGAGGAGGAGAGTTGCGCGGTCGCGCGCGGTGTGAGTAGAATCGAACGAACGCGCAGTGCACGCAGCTGGCAGAGAGAGAGAGCGGAGAGAGTAACGCGCAGCTGTTGGAGAGAGGGAAGGAGGAGAGTTGCGCGTGCGTAGTGCGAGTGCGGACTACAAGGCCGCGGGACATAGACCCGAGCAAGAGATGCTCCGCATCCAAAACATAAATACAACTTTGACAAAACTGATTGATGTTGCGTCGTACGGGAATTGAAATCTGTAATGTACGGTGCTTAAATGGAAGGGTATCCCGTCTAAAAAAGAATTGTGGTCCGGAAAAATCTGCGGAAAAGGGCTCACTTCTGTTATTAACCACGAACATCTAATGTAGTTAAATGTGTTGCCAATGGGAAAGTAAAACGTTGTTGTGGGCCATTTGAACGTCTTATTGAACAAAAAATAGAGAAGAAAGTGAAGAAAATCAATCCAATTTTGCTCTGGTTCCCCATTTTCTCCAATAAAAAGCCCGAATGACCCACACGAACGCTTTTTCATTTACTTCAAAATCTCCGTACTAATACAAAACGATATATCTGACAAAGCTGTCGCATTGTCAGGTATTATATTCCTTTCGTGGCGGTCCCTCAGACAACTGTTTTTTTGTTTTAATGTTGTACTTTTCTGACAGATTACAATATTGGAACATGCGAAACTGTTTTTTTGTGTTTTTTTCGTTTAGAGTCTAGCTTTTAGGCGCCCGCTTTCGGGTTTCGCGGCGTCGGCGTATTCGCACTAAATTTAGCGGGAATATTGCCGTCACGTGACCTCAGCACCAATTCAATTCCCCGCTAAATTTAGCGGGGAAAATGACGTCGCATGCCTTGGTGTCGTCACCTATTACCAAATTCAGTTTCTCCGCTAGATTTAGCGGGAAAATTGACGTCACGTGACCTCAACAACAATTCAATCCCCACTAATTTTAGCGGGAAAATTGACGTCACGTGACCTCAACAGCAATTCAATTCCTCGCTCAAATCAGCGGGGAATCGAATTGTTGTTGAGATCACGTGGCGTCAATTTTTCAGCTAAATTTAGCGGGGAAACTGTGGGAGGAGTGGAGGGCCGGGAGAGGAGGAGGAGGATGCGAGGGTACGCAGGAGGAGGAGGAAAGGAGGAGGAGGGGAAAGGAGAAGGAGGAGGAGAGAAGAGGCGGAGTAGGGGAAGAGGAAGAGGATGAAAGGAGGGGAGGACGATGAACAGAGGTGGAGGGGAGGAGGAGGGGAGGATGAGAGGGTACAGAGAAGGAGGAAGGGCATACCCTTCCTCCGTACTCTGCCCTCCTCCTCATCGAGAGCTGCAGTCTATAGTTCCGCTACAGAGATTTGTAAACGTCTCTTTTTTTTTATTTATTTCAAGCTGATTAGATTCATTTAGCCCCCGCTGTAGGAAACATACCAACCGACAAATATTGACCAGACGTCCCCTTTCCCCCTCTCCACGAGCGGGGTGAGCCGAAGCAACACCAAATAGATAACGAGGCCTATATTGTTAGATTTATTTCGTCACGTACCGGAGGCCAGCATGGGACACAGATTCGACACGAGTGACTACGTCACCGCTCGGTTGCAACTCGTGTCCGCTCTGATTGGTTAAGAGTCCTAGCCGAACGCTGACCTAGTAGTCGTGCCCAAGCTATGTCCCACGCTGACCTACAGTAGGTGACGAAGCAATTCTGGCATCGTGTTGGCCGAGGTAGCAACGCGTGCCGGGCACTCACGTTGACGGCTGTTTCAGTGGTAACACGCGTGACGGACGGCTCGTCGCTGATCAGGCCCAAGGCGCCCAGGGTGACCGGAGCCCCCATGTAGTCCTCGAAGTATTCGTCGCTGAAGAAGAACAGCGTCGACGAGGAGTTGGGCAGCGCGCCGTCTCCCCGGTACTCCACGTCGCCCTCGATCTGTGAAGTAACGGCGGGGTCTGTCGTACGAAGACGCCTTGGGAACTTAAAGAAATCTGCGCTCTAAGACTTGCAAGTTCGTCTGCTCCTTGCGTTCCTCGTGTGTTTGTTTGCCCTCTATAGATACGCCCATGTGGTTGGTTTCCTCCTAACCTTAATCATTGACGGTGCGCGCTGGGCTTGCTCTTGTCATCGCGTCTTTCCTACGCGTTTTTGTATGTTACCTTTTGGTTGGTCTCGTGTAAGCTTCGAGTTCTGGGACCAACTCGGGAACGAAAAAATAGCAGGCTCTTGAGGCACGATCGTGTCATACGCAGTGAATGACCAGTCTCTACTACGGTGCTGACCTATCATGCGGCATTATCACTTCTGCTGTACACCGTTTTATTGGAAGTGGGAACAAAGTAAATCCATGATTTTAGCCTGATGGCGCCCGATGTGCACAGGTGTTTGTACATGATGGAAGCACAGTCGAAAGCACGCTCGCGCTCGTATGTCCGGCTTCACCCGGCTTTTACTGAATGAGGTATAGCAGAAATCACGAGTGCCTACAAGGGTACTATAGGCTGACCTTGATAATGCCCGAGTAGGTGACAATTATGGGAGTTTCGCAGCCCCTCTCCACGATAACCTCTTGGGCGGCGAAGGCTACCGGCCGCAGCTGCATCTGTGGAGAGCAAAGCAGAGCGTGAAATGAACAAGAGCGATTTTGTCTGAGATTTTTAGTTGAGACGCCGCGCGTGCGACTGAAAAGCATGGACTGAAGCTCCGGTGCTCGACGTCGCAACCGAAATTCGAAAACAGAACCACACCATCTGCTAAAGAAGGGCTGCTGCCTTTGACGTGGTATTCCAATCGGATGATAATTACCAGTCTCCAAAAACCTTTTACCTAAATATCTCGTGACAGTACTCACATCAGACAGAAAGGAGGAGCGAAGAAGGATGGCTTGGCCGTTATTTTTCAACATTTTGATTAATTTCATTTGAGCCACTTCCAGCTTGTCTGACGACGGGTAAGGTCGATTGACCATCTCAAATTACGCAGTCATGCCGACCACCATTGCGCCTTATAATGTCAAAGCAAGGGGTGCAGATATACATATTGCCACGCGCGTAGCTGAGCGAGCGAGTGCGTGGCCGAATGGTTACCGTCCCTGACTGTCGCGCGGAAGGTCTAGGAAAAGTATTTGGTCTAGGTTCGATTCCAGTTAGCGGGTTGCCCTTTATTTCTTCTTTCAACTTGACGTTTTCGTTAGTTCGAGAACATTCTCGTCTGATCGAGTTCCGAACGTCCTATGCGTCGAATGTTCTAGGCTGAATGTTCCAGAGACACACGAGAGTACAAAGAGGTGCTCCGCTTGGCGAGCCGGAGTCCGTCTCTCCCCAGCGTTCAATCCTGCTGTTACGCCGACTTCGACGCTCGCGACGCTCTGTTGTTATCCTGTTTCCTTTTTGGTTTTGAGCACAAGTTCGCCATCATTAAACGTTTCAGTTTCATCAGTTATTCTTTTTTCGTCACCTCATCATTCGTGACAGCTGTACCCCTTGCTGTGGCAAGGGGTGCAGCTATACATATGACAAACAGTAGGCTAGATTAGTTCCTCGCCGGGAGCGGTGTGCGTTGACATTATCCAGCATTCGATTTTGACAAAATAATTTCACCTAACAATCCTTTTTTCGCAATATAAGTAGCTCAGATGGCGATCATGCAGAGTTCCAGCAATGTTTCCTGTGTTATTCCTCGATATAGCAAAGGTAAGGGAAGGCACCCCGAATAGCTCATTTTCGTCTAACCAAAGAGCGGGCCGAAATAGAGGCATATTCACTGAAAACAAGGCAATGGCCAAGGATGCATTTATAAGAAAGAACTTTGTTATCCTGTAGAAAAAACTCTGACGAGTTTAATCGTGGTCGTTAACTATAGAAGTTAAGGCGTCCTCAATAAAGAAAAGGAGCTATCAGAGGCATTGATTGCTAAGTACCGCTTTTGTTAACTACGGGGACCTATGGGCTGCCATCGTCCCTCCCCCCCTCCCCTAACCCGTTTTAGTTACTCAGCGTGCCGTCATCGGCATCAGCATCTGCGGTAAGCTCATGGGCAACCTCCGCCGGCTCCTCGCTGGCAATAAGTCCGAGCTGACCACCGTCCCCAGATCACGTACCGCAATGAACTGGCGCACGCTGTCGGTCGCGATCCACGGAATGACGCGGAGCACAGCGATGGGCTTGTAGCTGGCAGGCAGGCTGTTGGGCGCGCAGATGATCCCCATCATGTGGTCCTTGAGCATCTTGTACAGGTCGCGGTGCTGTTCTTCGCTGAAGAAGCCGTCGCGCTGGATGTCGGACAGGTGCACCGAAACGTCGTTGAGGATCGTCTGCCCGGCCTGGCGGCTTTTGAAGGCCACCGCAATGCCAGGGAACCGGGACTGAATCTCCACCAGTTTGCGGAGCACCAGGAGCCGATTGTTGGTGGCGCGGCTGCGCGTATCCAGCGCCAGCTGGGGAGAGCGCACGTACTTCCAGACGTTTTGCTGCACCTCCTCTTCGCCCGTGATGATGGCGAGGCCGGTCTCGTACGCCGCGTAGATGGTCTTGTCCAGGTACTTGTGCAGCATGTTCAGCAGCCAGTTCTGGACGAGCTGCGGGGCACGTCTGAACGGTTACCAGCACATCAGCAGCCCCTCACGTTCAAAGAAGAAATGCATATTCGATTTCCTTTTTCTTTAAACATTCTGAACCCTGATCATGAGTTAAATGACTGGTGGTTAGTGTAAGTTAAAACACAATAGCGTATACAAAACTCCGAACAATTCCTTCTGATGTAACTCAATATTTGATTAGCGTTGTTGGTGACGTAGTCGACACGAATTTTTCAGGGAAGATAATTAGTTATATGTCATTTATGTGTTATAATGTAAGGAATTCAGTATTTAAGGAGCGATCGTTAAAATTTGTTTAGTAGATGTTAAATGGCACGTGACGTTATGGTGTCAAGTGGTAGTGCCAAGTGACGTCACATAACATGCCAAAGTGTCACCTACGTATACCACCGTGATGCCAGGTGGACTCACGTCACGCAACGTGATTACGTTAGTTGAAGTCACGTTATACAACAACTCGACACCCAACGACACCCAAACCGGTTGTGTTGAGATCTGAGAGGTATGACAAGGGGTGTGCACGGATGGACTGACAAATTTCTGGGAGAGGGGTTTGGCTATAAAGCATTCCATTACTTAAAAAAAGGTGTTTGTCCCCATTTTGACTTCCCCAGTCTCGAATATACTTTGCCCTTCTGAAATTGTCACATATCAGCCTCTGCCGATGCGCCAGGCGACGCAACAAAGGTGAATTCGATGTTCCATACTTGATCATGCAGTTCTAGAGCCGGAGCGCCCTCTGTAATGGCTCGAAAACGCGTAGAAAGGGAGAGTCGGATTCTCATTTCAAATTCCGACAGAACATGGAGCAAACGTTACTGACCAAGGTTGGAATGGACTTTGCCACTATTCCGATGCGTCGATCAAGCACTCCTAAATGATTCGATTGTCCATATACGTGTCCCTCGAGAAGTGCTTTCGTATGCGTGCTACCCAGCAGCACGGCCAGGACACTATTTACTGATTTTCCTTAAACAAGCTAAACAAGAAAGGCAAACGGAATTCCGCTTCAATTGGCATACGTTTTCAAACTCAAACGGACGTCCCATTCGCTACAGAGACTGCGTAACTAATAAAGCGCAATGTCGATCGCTTTCGAAGGAGATGAACTTATTAAAAGAATATTAATTACTTGTGTTCTTTATACATCTCGGATATCTAAGAGTATATCTCTCGCTGACTAAAAACCTCCAGCTAAATACCCTCGAAGCCCGCGTGAAACACTCGAGCCATGCTGACCACAACCTAAGTAATTTAAAGAATGACAATCGCCGCCAGTCGCGGTGACTTAGATGCCAAACGAGCACGTGAAATATCCTGCTTTTATCTCTGGGGTCGTATATTGTCAAATTATTGCCCATTACCATCGTTCGGGGGCACTCTAGCTGCTCTCCTGGAATCTCTGTTTTCCGATTGCCCGAACTCTGTACTGCTCTGTATAATACTGATTTAACCCATCGTCTCACGGGACACCCTACATGATGGCACTTATTTGGTAGTAAAATGCTTAAAGGGATACTTAAACGAAATTTGAAATATTCCCGTCGTGTTCAGAAATAGGTTGAATATGATCCACAATAACCGTAAATGACAATCGCACGTTTGTATTTTGAGCCTGATGGCTGTATTTTTCGTTATAAACTGCCCACTCTGGCAAGCGCTCGGAGAAGGCCCAGCGGAGACCACGTGACATCCAACGCAATCGTGACGTAGGTCGTCTCGGGACGAGCAAAGCTACGGCGAGGCTGACGTCGAGAGGATGGCCTAGTCGTTTCAGCCACCGAAGCGGCTGCTTTTGTACGAATTTTGAGTGACGGGTTAATCGTCTATAATCTTGTAGGGGGACAATAGCGACTTCTGCGACACGCAAAAGGCATTCTCGGGAAGAGGGAGTTCCTCCTTCCCCTCTTCTCTCGTCGTGGCCGGAGGCGAGACACTCACCGTCACTAGCTGTCAAGGTTCCTAGACGGGCATTACAAGCGAGGCGTTAGCGACATCCACCAGGTTCTCTTTGCTATTCGTTTAATTCGTTCTAAAATTTCTTTTCGAAACTTTTTTAACAAGATATTGGTATGTTAGATGTTATACTGCTCATTTGAACACATATAGACCAATAAATGAGCGCCGAAATTTCGTTGTAGTATCCCTTTTAAGTTGTGTGGAGCAAAGCTGTAAAACCTCGTCGTCCTGAACACAGATTTCAGTACCCGACAGCAGTATAGTGGACTGAATCACGCCAGCAAACACCTCATACACAGCGCATTTAGGATATTCTTCGACAGCACGTCGTATAAGTCACCGAGTGTGCGCAGCATTGCTGATTACCATTTCACGCTCCTAAATGTCTTTCTGTGTTATCTGCTACAGCAGTCAGTAACCAGACACGACGCCTGGTCACACGACGCTGCTCTGAAATTGGTAGAAAAGCGCCGGGGTCTTGCGCCTGGTATGCTCCGTTTCACCTATAACGATGGACTGCAGAGGTCGCTACAATCCGATCGAAACCAATCCAATTCCGTGTTAGTTTCATGTGAACTTTGGGAGAGCGCAGTGAAACGATGGGCACGTCAGGTTACATACGTTGCCAGCTCTTCTTTGGCTGGAATTCTATAGTGCCCGCTGCGCTCTATTTATGTAGTATAGATGGCGCTGCGCTTTGTCGACGCAACGATGACACCAACCCACCTCGAAGTACTTCACGGCATGCACAAGCCTGACGGCCATGACCAAAATGAAGGTGACCGCCAGCACCGTCTGGTAGGTCGCTTCAAGGTTCGTCAGGTACATGGCTAGCTGAACGACGAACTGGAAGATGCACATGGCCACCACAATCAAGTCTAGCTTGTTGTAGTTGTCCAGGCGGACGAAGCGGTGGCCGTACGCCGTTACCTACAGCCAATGAGAAGAAGCTATGCTGTAGTCACACACAAACACCACCCAGTTAAATGGGTCCAGAGAAATCACGAAACAGATAGTGCAGACATAGATAACCAGTCACCCTACTTTTTGATACATGTAGCACTTTATTATTACGTGAAATAGTGTTATTACAAGAGGTGATGATAAGTCAATCATTCAGAATGTTGCATATTATATATCGCTGACGCGTCTAGAAACGCCGTTTTACTGCAAAACCCTCACATCTTCGCGGTGCCCTTATACCAGGAAGCCTTTCTCTTCTTTGTAGAAATATTTATATATCCGGTTTCTAACACTGAAAACTCACGATTATGTTCCATATGATTGCATAAGCACACCACCTTTCGTTTTTCTTTCCTTTACATTGCTGCAAACACATGTTTCTCCAATAATCAAACAAATCGGCCTGGGCATGAGACCGGATGCCTAAACATGGGTGTACCCGATGCCACTGTTCCTTGTGTTATATAGTAGTGGCCTGACGTGCGATCTTAACTTTTCTCACTTTACAATCTCTGAAACTTCATCAAGGTCAGGTGATTCTTTTCGACAACGAAAACACGCGTTTTAAAGGTATTCATTCATGTGAAGCGCTTCATTGACTTTCAGACAGCTCGAGCGTACAAAATGAACGCTTGCGCGTTCTCGCATTATCATCGCCCTGGATTGACTAATTACATTCGATAACAAAAAAGTCGCTTGTTGTAGCATGTCGGAAAGATTCAGAGAAGCTTGCCATGCAGGTTATTTCGGCGCCGAACAGGGCAATATAGGTTCCCTGGAGCACGAGGATGCGCTCGAACCGCATGGCGTGGGCGAGCCTGACGTTGAGCGCGGTGCCCAGCAGAAGGGCGAGGAAGGTGAGCGTGCTGCTGGTGATCACCAGCTCGTAGTACGGGTGCTCGAATAGCTCGATGATGCGCTCGTTCATGTTGCGCTCCAGCTGACTCTGGAAGGACTCGGTGTCGTCCATCAGGTCCTCGCCGAAGTTGGACACCGACAGCCGCTCTTTCTGCAAGACCCGAGTCGTTGTCGGGGGCTTCAAGGTGCAACTTCGACCCACTAATGGCTGCTTCACACATTTGCGTTTGACGCTGAGCGAGTGAGTCAGGTTTCCTAGTAACCGCCTATGACGAGAAAACAAACTGGCACGCCAGCTATCAGACAGCCTTAGACCTGCGTGCAGCTAAACTGAAAATTTGGCAGTATTTGCAAGATGAAATCCACGCACTGTCTACGAGAAATGGTCGCTTATAACATCGTGGAAAGTATCCGAAGGCCACGGGGGAAAACAAAACGATGCGTAAACAATTCAACAATATATACGCGGGTCGAAATTGTTTCAACGCTACCTGATAATTGCCGCCAATAACCATGTTTTTTTTGTTTGGGGGGGGGGCGTAAGCAGTTACAAGAGAATGCAATGCACGTGGTCACATTCGAGCGAAAATTTGCAAACCAGGTTTCAATAAGTTACGCTCAGAGTATCGGCACTCTCATTCCGCGATTTTTCTTGCGCCGCCGCTTTGGTGGTTTGAGTGGACGCAATGGGCGATCGTTACTATCCGAAGATGCGGCTTTATGTTAAGGTATAATGTCCGGAACGCGTCTCCAACTGGTGTTTTTAGCGTGTCCAAAACAAATTGTCACTGCAGCTTCGACAGCCGGGAGCTGGCACACCAGGACGACAGCGGCACTCGTATTTGCTCGTGCCTTTGGGATAACTTCAACGACCAACCTCCAGGATCGGGATATCCGACAGCGTGACACACCGGCGCATTTCTGACGATTATTCGTAGTCACTCCGGGACACGTTTTTCGATGCATGGCAGGAACAGGACGCCGAACACACATGTCGGAGACGCATTCCGGGCACCATATAGTATCGGCACTTCATTTCCCGATTATCTTGAGTGCCGCCGCCACCCCGCTGCTCAGAGCGGACACAATGGGCGATCGTTACGATCCGAAATGCTGGCTTCGCCGAGTCGGATAAGGCTGTCAGGAAGCTCAGGCTGTGCCGAAAACTGTTTCATGCCCTTCCAGACAAGACACAAGAAAACTGACCACCGTGAAAACCGAAATTTCGAGACTTGCTGCTGGAATCGGTACTTGAGACTATACTGCGCAAGCGGCTGGGCGATTATCCTGGCCTTGGTGAAAGGGAGCAAATAATTTCATACTTCGTTCGTCCGCGAAAGTAATGCGAAGGACAACAAACCTCGTCGGAATGGAGCGAGCAACACCGAGTGGCCGCCATTTTTTCGCGACCATCAGTGTTGCTAGGTGGCGCAAGCTGCCGCCCGATATACGCGAAAGGTACAGCTGTTAGCATCCATCCATCTATTTATTGGGCACGAACCGGCACGATTGAACCCGAGTTCATGCCGAACGCCGGCCTCGGGACCAATACATGATCGGAGCACGTGATCAAGAAATGGCAGAGAGGCGATGGCGCAGACTTCCGAGAAGGGACTATTCATCCTGCAGGTTCGAGCGGCCGTCACCGCGTCGTGACCAAAATGAGAACTCACTGTCCACTTGATCCATTCGGGGATTTCAATGAGCGATTCGATCGTGTCGGCGTCCAGGTACCTGCGGAGAAACAGGTGCGAGGATGCGCAAGCACTCGCAGAGTCATCGAATGTCTTCCAAACTCGCACTTTCTTGTCGAACGGGTATTGAAGTGCGGCCAGGAGCGTCATCATGGTGCTTTTCTGAATCATTCCTTCCCGGTATTGCCTCGAATAGCTGACCTGTAAGGTAAAAATAAAGAGGAAGAAACAACGTGGATGCGTGAATGTATAGAGAATATTATGACTGTCCTAATAGTGTTCATGGCGTAGACCGCCACTGCGCAGAGCTTAGGCCCCAACGAAAAGACCGCATGCCATAATAATCTCCAACTAAAGAAAAGGAAAAAAGAACAAAAAAACTCTCCATCCGCTCAGTTTAAATGGTAACTTGCAGAGCTACCATGTACGGATTCAACGTACAATAAAAATAAAATAAGAAGGTAAAATATATAAAAATAAGAATCTAAGGAGGTAAAAATACGAAGGTAAAG